>JARHVA010004245.1:617500-652500 GCA_037957365.1 Torreya grandis
CACATGATGCTCTTGCATCAAACTACCAAGTTAGAAGGTTTTCATGAGCTCCTGATCATGCTTCTTCATCAACTTTCTGGTACTAGTATTCTTTTTTTTAAAGCATCATCATCCTGCATCAGATCTATGTCCTCCTAGATCTTATGGTCCATGTGCTGACAGTAAATCTATTTCACCTTCAATGGATTTAAATTGACTCTTATTAAAATCCTAGATGTCTTTTATCAGGTTTTGAATATTGTCATGGTTCTTCATTTTACCTACATAGGAAACAAACATGTTAACAAAAATATTTTCTTCTTTCTCCTTTGGACTTGAAAATCCACCTGCTTACTCTAAAAATGTTATCACTCCATTTAATGCATCAATATACATTCCCTGTTATCAATTTTTCTTCTCCCTGCTTTCATCTTCCTAGATAAAGTCCTTTTCCACCAACTCTTTTCCATCATCCAGTCTAGAATCCTATTTTTTTTATTTAGGATAATTTCTCTTCCTTTATCTATATTTTGCTTCTCTAAAAATTTTATAATCACATTATCTTCCATTTAAATTTTCTTCAAGGAAATAACCTTCTTAATAAACTCCTCAAAGTATTTTACATTTCTTATACAAGATAAATTGTTAAAAAAACTTGAAAATAATTTATTTATAGCCTTACTTGGTAAAATCTCTAAATTTGAAACTAAACTTGATCCTTCATGGACTGTAAGGCTTACCTTGATTTGATCAACAATTTCATCACTTACTTTTTCTTCCTCATTCTATTAAACAACTACTTATGCCCTGTGATTAGCACCTTGGATTACTCTTTCTCACTTGTATGTTCATCTTTCAATGGTAAGAGTGTATGTCTTACCCTTCCTTGCTCAAAGTTGTAAGTATTTTTATTTCCATAATGAATGAATTTATTTTCATATTTACATGGTATACCTAGGATAAAATGACAAATGTCCATAGGTATTACATCACACATCACCTGATCTTTATAGTTCCCCACCTAAAATTCTACTTCACATTGTTTTGTGACCAAAATGTGATGACCTCTTTACAACCATGAAACCTTGTAAGGATTAGGATGTGAAAATATTTTTAATCTTAATTTATCAACCATCTCAAAATAAATAAGGTTATCAATATTTTCACTATCAATGATAACTTTTCAAACTTTACCTTTAGCTTTACAAGTTGTTCTGAATAATGCCTTCCTCTAAGGAGGTTCTTCTAAAACTTTCTTATTTGTCTTGATTAGAATCCTTTTCATGAGTAAGGATTCACAAATTTTAGGATCATCTTCATAAACCATAGATGCATTATATTCTTCATCTTGAGTAGCTTGAGTAATATGAACATTTCCCTGGCTACTAGATGCATATTTTGGACATCCATAAAACCTATGCCCAAATTTAACACATTTAAAACATCTACCAAATAATCCTTTAATTATATCTATTTCAAAATATTTTTTACCTATAAATTCTTGATTATCTCCTCTTGCAATTGGTTCTTATCTTTGCATACTAATTTCTTCATTTTGCATCTACAACTGCTTTCTTCCACTTGACTATTCACTGGAATATACTTTGCCCCTTGCATACTAGATATATTTCCTTAACACTTTATCTTCAACCTTTAGAGTAATTTTATAGGTTTCCTCTATTTATCTAAGTTACAAAATATTAATCTCATATTGTATGTTATATCTCAATCCATTGACATATCTATCCACTTTCTCTACATCTTCTTCAATATACCCTGCATTAATTGTTAGCCTATAAAAATATTCAATGTAGTCCTTTACTAATTTTTCTTTCTACTTTAAATTTTGTAATTTCCTAAACAATTCAACCTAATAATCCTTTGGAATGAATTTACCTTTGAACTTTACCACCATTCTATCCCAGCTTTTGATTATGGGCTTACCCTTCTTCTTTCTTCTTGCACTCCATCCCACCATAGGGATGCACAACCCTTCAATTTGGTCACAACAAACTTGACTTTATTTTCATAACCAATATTTTCATAATAAAAATATTTATCTAATGCACTTACCCAATCAATGAGATCTTCAAGATTGAGGCTGCCTTCATACATTAAAACCTCTATTTTGGGTCTTGCACCAACATTCATAATGATGATTATCACCTTTTCCTCTATTGTCTCTTCTTACACCACTAATTCCTCATCTTCATCTTATTCTATATCACTAACATATCCTATGTTATCTCCTCTTTTTTGAGCTAACTTTAAATCCTACAATCTGGCCCTCAAGTTCCTTATTTCTTCCATTATTGCTACCTCTTTAGTAGCTTACCTTGATTGCTTCCTTCATCTGCCTCTTACCCTCATCACCATATTGACTTGAAAATCTTCCAAATATCTTTTATAAATACTATTTCTCTAATACCACAAATTGATAACAATTTTATGAAAATAATTAATTTCTTCCAAACAAAAATTCTTTAATTTCTAATCAAATTTTGAACCCAATTTCTAGATAAAAGATCTTCACCGTTAGTCTGGATATTGTGAAACAAAACTTTAATTTCCCTTTAGAATTTTTATATTGGAATTTATGACCCTTATTCTATAATGAATTTCAACTTGTATATATTATGAAAATTCTCATTCAAATCAAATTTCCTCTTATTGAAATACTTGGCAATTGTTATTGAACCAGTTCATTTTCCCTGATGACACCTTGTTGAGAAATAATCATTTGAAAACCTTTATTTGATTTTCCCTAGGATATATATATATATATATATATATATATATATATATATATATATATATATATATATATATATATATATATATATATTAAAATCCACAAAATTTAATCCACCACTTTAAATAATGCACAATACTCTTATGCTTGAGATTATGACTAAGTACCATATATAATAATAAACAAATTACAACAGTCATTACTAAATTGACTTTATTAAATGTGCCATACTAAGGCATCATAAAATATAGCATATCCAAGGTGAGTCGATCCAGCTAGAGGATGTTATGCCATTTCCCAAGATGTTTCACTCAGCATGTTGTCTCAAGCTACAATATTATCTAAAAAAATTCAAAGGTCTTTCTTTATTTATAGATCAATTTATATAAATACATTTGTTAGTCACAATGGTAATTTGCCTAACTATAGCGCCACTCTTACTTGGGTAGGTAATAAATAATCCTTTATTAAATAATATTTATTTATTTTCTCTACTCTTTAGCATCCTCTGTAGGGTAATTCAACACCCATTAAAGGATCTTTACTTGGATTAACATTGCATACAACAATTATAAATAACTAGCTGCACCATCATGTTAATTATTACTTTCCATGTATTTATAAAAGTCTCGAATTCAAAGCATGCAAGTCACCCAAAATGGGGTGGAACTATCTTATATTATAAATAAAAATAATAAAATAAATACCAATTTATAGCCATCAGATGGTGCACTCAACTCTAGTAATTATTAAATCATCCACTTCAGATCATAGCACCATATAATTAAAAGTATGTTAAACTATAAAAGCAAGTCACCCAATTCTCATTCAATTCTAAGTCTATTTATTAATCTATGGAAATCTAAAATCCTTCCTCCATACACACTCATAAATTTATACAAATACACTTCCATAGATACTTTATTTTAACAAATATCTCCAACACTATAAATTTTCAAAAGCATGCTCCACCATGCAAAAATAATACATTTGAAAATTTATACTAATTATTTACTCTATTTCCCCTAGAACTAAATTCATCTGTTACTTGGGTAAAATCACTAACTACGACTAACCTTAGATTTTTGGATAATAAACTATCACAAATTATTGACTATCATTACTAACAACTTTCTAATTTATTTTTTATTTCTACATCTTTTCAATTTTTTCATATAATTTAAATATTTAAAATTTTAAAATTTTAAATTTGAGTGGAAATAAAAAGATTCTTATTATTCTATGTCCACTCTTTGTGTACATGATGCTACTGAATTACGTCATGAGCACAAACTAAGCATGGAGTCTTAGAAAGGTAAATATTATTTTTCTAATCATTTCTCTAGTTTTTAAAACTAGGGGAAACTTATGTATACATGCCTTCATTATGCAATTTTAATATCAGTTCTATTAATTTGATTTCTTGACGGCCTTCCTTGCTTAATTATTTTCCTCTTTAATTCATTTTGAGCATTTATCCATTTTCCCACACAAACACTCGAGGGGATATCATCACATTCATTCTCATTCATCTAGGGAAATTATTTATTCTCAATCATCAACACTCTACTTATATTCTTTGAAATGGTATTGCTTCATAACAACATTTCAAAGAGCGGCAAATTTAGACACCTAAATTTAATTTCATGTCAAAATTTATCTATTAACACTAATTCTTCTTCAACAAGTTTAAATTCAAATTCATGACATTTCCCTCCTTTTTCAAATAATTAAATAATTCAAAGTTAATAAATTATGCACACTTTGTAATCCAATTTTAAATATTAAATATGAATTTTCCACCTCATCTAGACATCATCCACCTTTCTCTTCCTCACATGTTGACTCACTCAACCAATCCCACAACTTCCTTAACTACCCTTAAGTCACCCCTTGACTTGTCAAATAGCTTCACCCATTATTGGTCACTTAGCTAATCAATTCCCTATTTTTCTCATCCATTTGAACTAGTCATCATCCTCAAGGAATATGACTCATTCTCCACCATAGATTATTTTTACAATTTGAAATATTGAAATAATTATCCATTGTTTGATCTATCTTTCAAAAACCTATAAATAAGCATGTAAACCATAACTTTCATCCATCCACCTTCAAGGTAACAAAGTGTTATCCAAGTTATAATCAAATCCAAATCGAATCAAATCCATCAAGAGTGCATTTACTTATCAAAATGTTTCCCATTCCCCATTTACATTGGAGAAAGGATTGATCATCCACATTCCATGTAAAGATCAAATATACCATTGATTGCATAATAGAGAAGGTGATGAACGTTGTATATGTTTGTAAGTAGTTATTTTGCTAGTTTAGTATCTTCATTATGTTATTTCTCTATCTTGAGATTGTTTGAATTTTAATTAGGATTAAGATCATTTGATTTTTTTAATTTACTTTCATTTAGATTTCCTTCATCCAACTTGATTTTACAAAATTTATTTATTTGTTAATTGTTATGTTTCAATGTTTCATATATGGTATAAAATATTAATTTTTTTAGATTTAGTAAACATCATGAGTTATTTGCATTGAGATGATTATTGCTTGAAGAAGCATAACTCTGTATACTTATCATTTTTTTTTGTGCAAATTAATATAGGGATGTCATTATTTAAGTTATATTTTTTATTGAGAAGTAAACATGTTTTTACTTGTCAATAATAAACCAGTACCTAAAATCCTAAATGTGTTAACCAAATGCATTATTATTATAGTTCTAGTGATTGTTACTTCATGGACTGATTAAACCAAGGAGCTTGCCATTTATGGGTTTATCTTGTTGGTGAGATGTACCTTATTGACATATTTACATATTTAGGCCATAATTAAAGCTTGATATAGTTTAAGCCTACTTAACTTTGATTAATGAAGTTAAAGTAGGATTAAATGGGTACTACATATTATTAAAATGGTATACATTTTGCATGATTGGATGACTATAGTTTTATGAATGAAACTATCACCCACTTGTTAAGTGGTATTCTTCATCTTTTCTACCATCATAATTTATCTTATTATAATTTAACTTTGTTGGTGGCTATGTTAATGCTTGGTAATTAATATTTATTGTAACTTTAGTTAGTTTTATATTTCCTTTGGATATTTGTCCCATTACTTTGAATAAAATTATACAGTTGTCATTTATTTTGGATAATGACTTCCTATCTGATCATGTTTATGGGATTATTTAGCACTAGATGTTTATGTCAATGGAGGAATATATATCTTGTTTAATACATGATTTTATTCACTATGGTTACTCTTGTTTATATTTTTTGGGGTGACTATTAACTATCCTTGAGATGTCTTATTTGATTTTTTTATAAGGACATTTATTTGTATTTATTTGCCTTATTGTGGTTATATTTGTTAAGTAATGGTAGTTTATTTTATAAAACCAACCTTAAATGATTTATAGAAGACTAGAAGGATGTATTCTTGGGAATTATTTAATTAATTTTGTTAGGTTGTGGAGCAAAAAGCTTCAACTTGTTGCAGACATAGAAAAGGAGGTTGCTGAAGACCCAAAAGTACCAGCATCGGTAGTATGACCGACGTCGGTCATGATCAATGCAGAAGGCAACCAGTGTCGGTAGGAAATCGGCTGACATTGGCAGAACTAGGCAAGCAGGGACCAGTGTCGGTCGCCTGTGTGTTCCAGAACTATTCGTTGCACGAACAGTTAGTTTAGTGAACGGAGTGTTTGCATGTAAAGGCTATTTTGAGTCTTGAGCTGCGTGTCTATTATTAGTAAAATAGAAGTCTAAGTTATTTTTCAAGTCTAGGATCTATTTATAGACCCATTGGCATGTATTGTAAAGTGTGTTAATGAAGAGAACAAAGTGTGTGTTTCTCCTAGTTCCATTATGAGCTAGAAAGGAAGGCAAGGAAGATCCTTCCATGGTGAGTATGGTCTGTTGAATTGTAGGTTGTAGGTTCATGGGAGATCAACTTGAAGTACTATAGAGTGCTTGGTGTACTGGTAGGGTTATTACTGACTGGTTGGAGAGGTGAACACCAATTATGTGTGTGAGTTGTGTGTTGGGACCATTTTTTTGGTAGGAGAGTGTTTTGAAGAAGAATTACTGTACACTTGAGGTGTGGGAAGCCTCTGTAAGGTGGAAGAGTGTGGTGGCTCTTTATTGTATTCTTTTTTGTACAAGTATTAATATATAAGAGTGTATATTGTCTCTCATATTCTGTGCTATTGGTGAATTCTAGTTACTTGTGTTTATGGTATATTTCTGCATGTTCAATTGCTTAAGTTTGGTAATCATATTGTGCTCTTTCTGAGGAGCAAGATCCTAACAAGTGGGATCAGAATAGCTGTGTTTTTTCTTGGATTCCCTGACAACTAGTATCAGAGCATGTTTGTTGTTCTAGGTACCTGACAAATTTCATGTTAGATTTTTTCCACTATGTGAATTATTTATCTATAGCATTTTTAGGACCAACATTATCATTCTTAAAGCTTAAACATAAGTTATAATTATTTATATGTCTATGAATTATCTAGTTATTATGTATTAAAGGTTTCTTATGATTCAATCAAGGATTTATTATATCAGGATTTTAAATGGTTCTTACTCTTCTAATTAATTTATTATGTTGATCTTCCTTTAGTATTTTTGTATTTGGATTAAGATTAACTTGTGGTATTTGTTCATTTAAATCATCTAATCTTATGTTAAAGAATAATTATTTACTTAGTAGTTAACCTTGATATTAATATGTTTGTGTTTAACCTAAAATGTTGATCTAAGGTGATATTATCGTTAACCCTAGATTTTGATTAAAAGATTATATAAAAATGTTAAATGGTACAAGGGTGATAATCAAATCTATAGCAGGAGATTTAGATGCTCAACATAGATATAAGCATACACTAAATTTATTATGCTAAGATAGTCTAAATATGGAAAGTACAACTATGCTAGATATATAAATGATAAAAAAAAAAGTGATGTAATTAGCTTGTTATAATGCTAATGTAGTTTTGGATCTAGAACATGCAGAAAGTAGGATAGAAGGACATTTTGGAATAGTCATCAGATTTTAGCTCTAACACTTATGACACTTTAGATAGTAAAATTAGCCTAGGATGGTTACATTTACACTATTGTCTAGGTTTGATTCTAGTATCATATATGAAATATTTATTGGAATGGGATATGACCACTTGGATGCTTCTAGGTTTTGCTTTGGCTTTATTCTGGTATATTTAGATCTTTGTCATAGACTGCCACTCCTTGTGAAATGGAAAAACCCTAGTTTTCCATATTCATAGTGACCTTATGGTAAAATGGGTTAGTGGTCACACAATTCCTATTTAACCCCAAAGACCCCTTTATCGAAGGGTGTTGCCTTCATAGCCAATATTTTAGAAGAAGAACACAAACTCATGTAGTTCTCCCCTATGTGTGTGTCTTATGTGTGAATCAAACAATATGTTCAAAGTAAGTAAAATAATGGCCTATATTTTAACTTGGAAAATCAAACTCTTGGGCTACTTATTTAGTACCTTAAACCTATAGATGATTGTGTACATATTTTAATAGACCCATGTTTAGGTTTGTTTTAGAATATTTTAAGACAATTTATGCATATTCTTTTTATGGTTTTAGGCCATACATGAATCAAAATATAAATATGAAATAATAGGGTCATATAAATATAATTTTTATATCATGTGTAGTTTTTATAATTTCCCAATATTAGGTCATACAACCTTTCTAATGGAAAACCTAGTAGTTGGTCTGCTGGCATATTCTTACCACCTATACAGTTTTTTTTCACCATAGATGCTATGGATATAATTTTTTAGATATTAAAATATGTATGGTTAGATAAAATTCCCAAAATTTCCTCTCATACCATATATAATCACTTTGTATCATGTCATATAACTCTTTTTTAGCTTGAAAATCACTATAGCAGTATGTCTTCATCATCCTGATAGTCGTATGGTTTTCTATTTATTTAAGGTTGTATAATATACAAATTGAGATATTATTATAAGAGATGATATTATTTTTATTCTACTATCAGTTTATAATAATAAATACCATTTTGCATTAGGTTGTACCACCTTTTATGATGTCTGAATAGAGCCCATTCAACCATTTTTTTATATCTTGCATAGAGTCTTCTTAATGCTAAGCAATAGGTGAAGTGGTAAATCAATTTTTTTGGTGGACCATTTTTACATGAGAGGTATTAATATCAAATCCAACTAACCACTTTTTTCATAATTTATTTATTTTTTTCCTTAGTGCATTTATTTTTTGTGCAATGTTTACTTATTTAGCCCATTTTAATGATGGGAAACTTGTAAAAACTATAAATTTTGAACCGTGAATCAAAATCAAGTTCTATTTTTTTTTAAAGTGTATTTTTTTTATTATCTATCCATTGGTGTCATTTATCTTGCAAAATTCACTCAATTATAAAGTGTTGAATTCAGAGGGGCTTACACATTTTTAGGGGTTTATTAATTCCTTGTCATTCTTTGAATCTAAAGTTTTTATTTTGGGGTGGGATAATTTTTTATTATTCTTGAATTATTAATTGTATTTAAAAATGGATCCCATAAACACCTCAAATTACACTATTTTTAAAATAAAGATACACCTTCAGCTAAAAGGTTTTTTGAGAATGGCACTCGGTGACCTTCCAAACTTCACAGATGAGGAAGATATTTCTTGGATTTCATCTATGTAAGATGAGGCTCTTTCATTGATTTACCTTAATGTTTTAGACATCTTTAAAATTCATATTATGGATGACACATCACCAAAGGAAGTTTGGGATGTTATTTCAACCCTATTTGAGGAGGATATTGAGCCTTTTGGGTTTTCTAAACCCTCTCTTACTCTACTTCCTTATCTTCCTATTAGTGATGATTTATCTTTTGATGATGACATGGATAATGATTTTACATATCCTTTTCCTCCTATGAGTGATGTTTTATCTTCTAATGGTGTACTTTTTGGTCGATAATGGCCTACATAAAAAAAATTTACCTAGATGGACTATGCCATTCTCCCAAACCATTCATTGACCTTTTACCTTGATTACTAATCTCTTTCTAATCATGACTTGATGATGTAGTTTAATATATTTAAGGTTATTATCATGGTTAACTAAAATGTCTTATGATCCTATTTCAAATCATTTGGATTTAGAGGGGATTGGTTTATAGCGAAGAATAAGGCATTTTGCCTAGTCTAGCCTCATGAATATTTCTTGATTTACAAAAGTGCATGAGGTTTTAGACCTCTAAATTTAGTATGTATCAGCAAAAAATACCCCCAAAATTTAATAAAAACACTTTTAGGAGGTTTCCCATGTGTGGGAGCTCAAAAAGGCCAAAATTCAATCTTGGAGCTCACAAGCCTAAAAGAGGCATGATTGGAGAGAGAGAAGGGTGGAGTAAACACGTTTACCTTGGGTTTATAATAATTAAATAGGGAACATAATAGTAAGGGAAAAATGGATAATAAAAAATATGTTTGTTTTGTTGAGTTCACTTTTGTAATTATCTAGACAAGGATCTTTGTATGATTTCAGGGCTATAAGGAGATAGGGCTAGTAAGAGCCCCAAGTATGAAATGAAGTATTGAGGAGTGAATGAGGTTCCAAAGAGATTTGTAACAATAAAATTATGAAAAATAAACCTATGAGACAATGAATTTGTTTACATGAAGTTCCAATCAAGTTTTTAAGTTTTTTTAGTAAAGTTATCATTCTCTATTAATGGCAGCTAATTAGTTGTAGGCCTAAATGCCTTGTTTAAATGTACTAAAAGTGTCTTGATTCACTTAAAGAGTGAAAAATAATGAATATATGTAACCTTGATACATTATCATAAATATTAAAACATCCAAAAATATTCTAAGGTGACTAAACTAGCCTAAGACACCCATGCACACCACCAAGCCAAAAAGTTACAGGTCTACCAAAGCTAATTCGAAGAAGAAATGGTTGATCTAGAGGTTAAAATGGGTCTCAAATGGTCCAAAAACATTAGTGAAGGATTTATTAGAATTAAAATAATATTTTAAATGCCTCAATCAATTGTAGAGGATCCAAACCCCTTGTAAGACTTATGAAGCCTATACCCACTCACAAGTGACCAAACTATTTTTTGTCATAAGTGAAGCTTCTAAATCATGAAGTGAGATATTTTAAGCATGATAAATGTTTTCATAGTATATATAAATGTTTTTTGACTCTTAAATTAACTTTATCCATTATTGAAAAAGTAGTGTGCATATTTTTGTGTGTTTTCAATTGCCAAATCAGCCTACGCAGCACTTTTCAAGAATAATTTTGTAGGGTAAATCATGCTCATTTATTTCCAAAACTTGTATGATGGTAATTAAATATGAATTGAATACAATGGTTAAGGTGGTAATATATAATTATTTTTCACTTAAAAATATCATAGATATGAAAACTACCCAATGTGTAGATTTGTGTTTCCAGATGCCAAATCAGCCTGCACATTACTTTTTAAACACCATTTCATAGAAACAAATGAAGTCTAATCACCTTAAAATTTAAAATTATGGTATAAAAATGTGGGAAGAATGTTCAGGTAAAAAAAATTACATATAATTATATCCCATGTGATAAATACATAGGGTTAAAAATTGGCTTCTATGCTGATTTTTACTTAGTCAAATTTCTATGTTTCTAATTTTCAAATCTGGTCAAAGCCCATATTTCAGGCTCATTTTCATAGAATTAAAGGAGGTAAAATATTAATAATATTTATTTTTTTTATACCTAAATTTCATTATAATTAAAAGATAAATATATTGTGCACATATTAGATATAATGTATGGAATGCACAGTTATCAAAATTAACTTCTAAGCTAATTTTTACTTAGTCATTTTTTACATCTCCTAGTTGCTTAATCTACCCAATGACCACTTTTGAATATAATTTTTATAGGATAAAATAGAGTCTAAATTTCATTAAAAAAAATTATTATTGTACTCTGATAGCATGAGAAGTTAATTCATTTAGTTTTACATCTTTTAAACTTTCTAGTGAAAAGTTATGATGGTGCGAAGTGATGTTCCCAAGGAGATTTATCACTTAGCCAACTTTTCACCAAAAAAAACATAGAGGGCATGTCACAGGGGTTAATTTTATTATTTAAAAAAATAAAAATACCCTTTTCAACATCTCTTTAGGGGTTTTATATAAATATAATATATGATGGGTTTTTCTCATATCTTGCTCTGTAATTTCCCATTTTTCCATGTTCTGAAGGTATTGATGTGACTATGTGCGACTGCATGTTATTTTTTTAGCCATATATTTTGATCCAAATCTCCATTTTTGATGTTTTTGGTTACATTGTAAAATTTATTTCTCCCTATTCATAGCTATGTTGATTTTGAATTGGATAAATGTATAATTAAAATTGGTCAATGTCACAGGTGGAATGGTATTGATCTGACAAGTCTATGGACTTCAATGCTTTTTGTCTTAAAGTGCCTTTTTAGACCAATTAAAACTCTTGAAGCCCCTTTTTATCAAATAATATTATAAAAAAAATCATTATTAGTCCCTAAGAGACATGGAAGGTTGTTGAAAGACATTCAATACTCCTCTTCTATGTTAGATGGCCAAAGATGGTGATTGAAGTGCATTTATTGAAGATTGAAAGCTTTCTCCTCCTCTTTCTCTTCCCTTCTTCTATATATAGATCCTTTATTCTCATTTTAAGACATAATATCATTTTAAAAGGTAAAATAATATAAAAATTTATAATAAATATCCTTTGAATCAATAATATCATCTATTTTACCTATCTCTTTGACTGCACTTTGTGTTCTACATAGTTTATGAATGATTAACTTGTGAAGAGGTATTATTCCTTGGTGTTTGTCCTCTCTCACTTGAATTTTTTAGGTTATTTAAGGTTTTTATAGGTCTATTTTTATGTTATTTAAATCATAGGTGGTGTTATAGTGTGATTTTTACCATTCCTCTATGCTCTACCCATGTCTAGGATGCCTTACTAGGAATCATTTATGCAAAACCAACTAGTGTAAGAGATTGTGTGAGTGAGAGATATTTGAGCTACCTGTGAGTTTTTTTTTAATTAATTAAGAGTTTAATTTATTCTCGTGTATCACCAATTTTATGTTTTAGTCATTTCATGTAACATTTCTACCCATTTCCCTAGTAAAATAAATAGTTTAGGTGATCTACCAAGAGAAACTAACCTTATCTGGAGGTTCAAACCCACCATAAGATACCCATAGTCTAGTTTTAATCCCATTGTGTGGCTAGGAGTGAGGGAGCCTAAAGAACCCTCTCAAAAAGTGAAATTTTATTCCATAATAGTTTATAACACAATACGTGGGACATATTTGAAGAATATTGATCAGGATTGATGTTGGTCTTAATCCATTTGCAGTAGCTATAACATCTACAATCTCAGCATTTAGTGACTCCAATGAACACTCAGTGTTATAGTGGTAGAACAAAGCCCATATTTCATGTCAAAGGTGACTATAAGGTTATCTTCTAAAGTTATTCCTTTTTAATTTGTTGAATTTTCTTTTGACTCAAAAATAATATTGATGTTTACTAACACTTATCCATACTTGAGAATCTTCTCCATAAGCTAATTTTCAAGTGTAACTCTACTAGAAGATCCTTCTTAACCCCTTTCACTACTATGGATACACCTAGAGCCTTACTTTTTATGGATTTCAATGGTAAAAATCATTTTTATATCAACCAATATGATCATATCCTAGTGTCAACACTTAATAGTGAGCCTTACTACATAGGAGATAACTCTACAACTCCTTTTGAACACATTGTATGACTGAAGAGAACATAGATATCTAGTTTTTGGCCATATCTTTCAAGGGAAAGGCCCTATATTGGTATAGAAGCATAAATCATATTTCCATCACAACATAAGATTATTTAAGAGAGAAACTATGAAATAGGTTTGAAGACAAGAGTGACAACTTGTCACTAGAAGAGCAGTTGACAATAATCAAGAGAGTTCCTCAAGAGGTCATGCAGGACTTTAACAACAGGTTTTATAAAACATGGGATAGGATTATAATCCTTTTCAATCCCATTCCTAATTATTCTTTCCTCTATTATCTAAGGGCCCTCAGTAATGACATTTTAATTATGATATAATCAATGGAGGGGGACACATTATCAGATGTTTATGAGGTAGCAATCAGGATAGAGAATAGCATAATACAAGATATAAATATCACACCTAAGCCTTATATGCCCTTTTTCCCTAAGATTAAACCACCTCATACTATTTTTTCTCCTTTATCTTCCATTTCTCCTTTACCAACACTTGTTGTCATACTTGCACCAAGACAAGACAAAGATTTAACTAGTCAATATAGTAAACTCCAAGAACTCAAAAACATGTTCCAAACATTTGTTAATAAGTTATTTAATGTTAAGAGGAATAATTATTAGTTTAATATATCATATCATCCCTCATATCATCCCTAATAACCCTATAAAACTAATAAGGCACCCCTCAAGGCTATTTCTCAAGGGCAAGGGTAGCTCATCTATGTTAAGCCAAGTGAAAACTACAATTATAATGTTGAAAGTACCTATAGGACCTTGGTCCATATTAAAAATAACCTTTCACAATAATGTGAGTGTTTTATACCTTATAATCAATCTTACAATAAAGCTATCACTCCAAATGTAGAATCCAACCAAGGCTTTAATGAGCAATGATAGCAGGGTGCTAGTGATGGGTTCAACCAAGATTTAATGGAAAAAATGTAGAAGTACCTATGATGACTAAAAAACAAGAAAATAAAAAGGTAAAATGGTATAATGAGGTATAAAATCATATTTATATGCTACATTAGTGAACTACTAACTAGAAGAGTGTTATTCTTTCAATCAATAAGCTAATACTAGACAATCAAACATTCATGTGGTAGCCAACAAAAGGTTCAAGAGAAGGAACATAGAGTGAAAATAAGAAGTAGTTAATGGGTCTTATACTCCTCCTCCATTTTTTTAAAATCCAAATGAGCCTAATGTAGCTCCAAAATCTTAAACAACTCAAAAAAATCATAACCAAGGAGGTACTTTTATACATCAAAGCTCACAAGTACAAAGCATTGTTATGGATCCCAAAGCACAAGCGAAGGTTGGTGGTGTACACATAAACATTATTAATAAAATTAAGAATTAAAATTTTAGTGTCCCTATATAATAAATGCTTTATATACCTAGTCAAGTGGATCTTCTTCAAGAAGGATTATCAAAAATCAATGTTTCATAAAAGCCACCAAGCAAGGAGAATATGGTCATTACTAATGAAATCAAAACCAATGAAGGGATGTAAAACAAGGTAATCAAAACTCCTCCCTTATATATTTATTTGATAATTGGTAACTTCTTGGTACATAATTTCATGGTGGGTAATGGTTCAATCACTTCAGTGATGCCTAAATCAATAGCAAGATCAACTTGGTTTGAAGTATGACCCCCTCATTAAGGAAGTATTGTATCTTGATGTATCTTATACTAAACCATATGGTATTATCAAAGGTCTATATTTAACCATCCATGATTTTCCTAATTTTTCATTGGCCCAAGATATAGTTATTCTAGAGGTACCACCCCATTTTGATTTATGCTTATCTAGATACTTCACTAACAAAATTTGGGGTTACTTAGTAGTAGATTGGTATGATATGGAACTTAAGACAAGGTATGGAACCAGGTTTCCATTAAGGATAAACTAATTGCAAAGTTTCACATTGATCCTTATGAACTAGGAAACCCAAATATCAACTACACAATCTTAGATGAGGAAGACCACCCTATTGGTCAAGAGCTAGACACTCATGTTGAGGTGATACCTAATTTCTTCTTGGATGATTAATGGAATGAGAATCAAAAAATTGACCCTTTGGGAGGCATTAAATAAATATATATGGGAGTTTACTACTTGAATGAAGAGAATGAGTTTATACCATCCCTTATTAAGCCACAAGAGGAGACTAATGGAATCTATAAAATGTTATTTGATGGATTAAGGACCAAACATGGAGTAGGGGAAGGTATTATGTTGGTTTCTCCCTCTAATGACAAATACAATTCATATTATAGGTTTTAGTTTATCTATTATTATAATGTAGTTGAATATGAAGGCCTTATTTATGGCCTCAAATGGGATAAAAAGAAGAAAATCAAGTAATTGTAGGTATATGGAGATAGTGAACTCATTATCAATCAAGTAAGAATCCAAAATATATCCAAGATCACCTAGATGAAATCTTACAATCACATGGTGTGGAATCTATTATAGGATTTTAAATCCTTAAACATCCAAAGTGTGCCTAGAGTGAGCAGCAAGCATGCAAACATATCAATATCAGTGAGGGCCCAGTTTGATATACTAGTTGAGTTGAGTAAATCAAAAAAGTAGTCACATGTTAAACTAGTTACAAGACCATTCATTCTTGATAATGAAGCTAATTGGCAAGTTTTTGAAAATGATAAACAGATTGCCTGATTATTGCAATAAAAGGCTAAATTTTCATATTTAAATTAGAACAAGTTACAAAATCAGTATGAAGATCAGATTATCCAATTGAAATCAAACAAACTCCATAAGGGGTTGGTCACTTATGATAACATCTTCCATGAGGGATATTTCGTGAGGAAGGACAAGGTAGGCATGTCCATCAGTGAAGAGAACCATCAGAGAGTTCTTGTCTTCCAAGGAAAAGTTCTCAAGCTTGGGAAGGTCAATACTAAGGCTAATAAATTTACATTAATTACACTTTATAGGGAGTTTATAGATGTATTTTATTGAAATTAAACTGATCTTAGGGGTTTTTAACCTTAGCTTATTTAGCACACCATTAATTTAAATGAAAATGCAAAGCCTATAAGGCAAAAGTATAGGTCTATAAATCCCAAGGTAGAGGTGCTCATGAGAAGAGAGTTAACCAAGCTTATTGAGTCAAACATTATCTTTCCAATTAAACACTCTTCATGGGTAGCCAACCTAGTACATGTAAATAAGAAAAGTGGTAAGATTTAGTTGTGTGTTAATTTTAGGGATTTGAATAAGATCTCTTTAAATGATCACTATCCTTTGACATCCATAGAATAGCTCCTCTAAATGGTAGTTGGTTCAAAACATTTCTCTCTCTTAGATGGAAACTCATAATATAATCAGGTGTTAGTTAAGGAGGAAGACCAGTTCAAGACAGCCTTCACCACTAAGTGGGGACTTAAAATTACAATAAGATGTCTTTTGGTCTCTCCAATGTTGATGCCACATTCTAAAAATCCATGGCTATGGATTTTTATGGTCTACATAATTAGATGGTGCTTGTGTACTTGGATGACATCATAGTTTTCTCCAAAAAGGAAAGTGAACACTTAGACCAATTGAGAGTCATATTTGAGAAGTGTATGGAGTTTGGGACCTCATTAAACCCCAAAAGTGTGTGTTTTCTATTTATGAATGTAAACTATTGGTGCATGTTATCTCCAAAGCAGGGCTAGCCATTGACCCTGAGAGAATAAGTGCCATCTTGACCTTGCCTTTGCCTCAGCACAAGAAAGGACTTCAAAGCTTCCTCAAGAAGATAATTTTGTGAAAATATTCATACCTAATTTTTCACATTTGTTCAAGCCTATATAAATAATGTTAAATAAAAATCAATTCTTCTCTTGGTCAAAATAAGGTAAGGTAGGTTTTAAGGATATGAAGTTAGCCATTTCACAAACACCAATTCTTTTGAATCCTAGTTTTTTGAGATATTTATACCTATATGCATTTTTTAATGTTGACAACATATCAGTTATGCTCATGCAAAAAAATAAGGAAGGTCTTAAGCATCACATATATTTCTTCAATTATGGATTTAAAGTCTATGAAGATAAAGATACTTTTGTTGAGAATAAAGTGCTAGTTATTGTGAGTTCATTGAAATAATTTAGGCTTATGGTGTCAAAAAATAAGATTCATCTCATGGTTTCCCATCCAGGTATGAGAGATTTCCTCTTGAGTAGATATCTAAATGAGAATAGGGCTAGTTGGATCAATAGAGTCATGGAGTATTATGTTGAGATCAAGGTTACTAAGTTAGTGAGAGGTAAAGGTTTGTTTAATAACTTGGGTGCTGACTTAAAAGAAGAAAGAGAGGTTGATCTAATAATAATAGATGGCCTACAAATAAATTCACCTCTACCCTCCATCGATTATATGTAATACATGATTATATTCTTAATGATAGGCCCTCAAGGTATGGATAGGACTAAAAAAATATACTAAATACTTTATTTCATACCTTATGCATTATTTTATGGATTAATATTTAGTAAAAACCTCAATGGAGTATTTTTTAGGTGCATAAAGGTTGATTAGGTAAATATACTCTTAGAGTAGTTCCATGATGGACTCATAGGAGGTCACTTCACTCTAAGGAAAACATCAAAAAAAATCATGAGGGATGGTTACTATTGGATCAATATTTTAAAATATGCCTACACATGGGTTAGGAAGTGTCAAAAGTGTGCTCTTTTTAGTGGTAAACAAATACTAGTAGCCCTTCCTCTTAACCCCATTCAGGAAGAGTAACCCTTCATGTAGTAGGGCCTTGACTTCATAGATATGATAAACCCACCTTCTAGTGGAGGGCACAAGTGGTTACTCACTTCCACTGACTACTTCACTAGGTGGGTGGAGGATATTACTCTAAATAAGGCTAACAAGATAGTAGTGTTGGATTTTTATGACAATATTGTGACAAGGTTTGGGGTACCATCCACTATCATCCTAGATAATTCCTTGGCATTTTTTGGCATGAAAATAAGTGAATGGGATCTTAAAATGGGTACATACCTTAGCATGTCATCCAACTACTACCCCAAATGAAATGGGCTTGTTGAATAAAAAAATAATAAATTGATTAGGATAATAAAGAAGACCATGGAGGAGAACTAGAGAGTATGGAATACCAATCTAAGAACATCTTTGTGGGATGATAAGGTGACTCCCAAGAGTGACATTAGAAACTCACCATTTATTCTTATGTATGGGAAAGAGGATGAACTACCCAACTCTCTTGAACTACCTACTATAGATATATACCATCAACTTGAGTTGATGGAAAGTGAGCTCATAGGTGTTATAATGGCAAAACTCATAGAGCTAGAAGAAACAAGAGACCTTGCAATGAAGATAATGGAATCACATCAAGATCAAGTTAAGAAGGCTTTTGAAAAGAGATACATTATAAGAGACATGAAGGAAGGTGATATAGTCTTTAATTGGAATGCTAATAAGGCCAAACTAGGCAACCATACAAAGTTTGATATTTTATGGAGTGGACCCTACCTAATTCATAACTACAAATAACACAATGCCTTCCAGCTTGTTAGGCTTAATGGTGAGGTATTACCTATCCCAATCATTGAGATCCATCTAAAATATTTTTATTAAAATAGGTTTACATCTTTGTATACATTATATTATATGTTATTTCCCTTCCTTCAAGTGCTTTTTATACATTTCCTCTTTTATTGTGTGTTTCCCTTCCCTAAGTGCTTTGGGCACATTATTATTTTGTTTCTTATTGTTCTTGTTATTTTGAAGTTTCTTTCAAAGGTTAGTAGCCTTGTTCTTAGTTGAATAAGATTTTTGTGACTCCATAAGCCCAATGGATAGGCTAAGACAAATAGTATATTTCATAGATAGGCATACAATCCCAGTAAGTTACCAAAAATTTTGGCTAAAATTGTCCTACATACAAAATTTTTACCTAGATGGATTATGCCATACTCCAAAACCATTCATTGACCTTTTTCCTTTATGAAAAATCTCTTTATATTAATAAATTGATGATGCATATAAATATCTTGGAGGGTCTTATCATGGTGAACTGAACAATCTTAGGAGCCTATTTCAAATCATTTGGAGTTGGAGGGGAGAGGTTTAGAGCAAAAAACAAGGCATTTTACCTAGTCTAGCATCATGAACATTTATTGGTTTACACATGTGAATGAGGGTAGAAAAATATTCCCCCAAAATTGAATCAAACACTTTCAAGAGGTTTCCCATGTGTGGGAGATCAAAAAGTCCAAAATTTATTCTTAGAGCTCACAAGCCTAAAAGAGGTCTAATTGGAGAGAGAGAGAAGGGTGGAGTAAACATGTTTACCTTGAGTTTATAATGATTAAATGGTGAATAAAAATATTAAGGGTAAAATGGGTACTAAAAACTATGTTTGGTTTGTTGAGTTCACTTTTGGATTTCTCTAGATAAATAACTTTACATGATTTCGAGGCTACAAGGAGATAGGGCTAGTAAGAGCCCCAAGCATGAAATGAACTGTTGGGGAGTGAATGAGATTCCTAAGATATTTGGTATAGTAAAATTATGAAAAATAAACCTTTGAGATAATTAAGTTGTTGACATGAATGTCCAAGCAAGTTTTGAGTGTTTTTTAGTAAAGTTGTAATTCTCCATTAATGGCAGCGAATTAGTTACAGGTCTAAATATCTTGTTTAAGTGCACTAAAATTATCTTGATTCACTTGAATATTACCAAATAATTAATATAGGCAACCTAAATAAATTATCATAAATATTATAATATCTAAAAAGATCCTAAGGTGCCTAAACTAGCCTAAGACACCCATGCACACCACCAAGCCAAAAATTTGCAGGTCTACCAAAGCTAATTTCAAGAGTAAATGGTGAATCCAAAGGTTGAAATTATTATTAAATGGTACCAAAAAAATATTTAATGAGTCCTAAGAAATAAAATAATCCATTAAATGCTTCAATTAATTGTAGAGGAGCCAAACCCCTTGCAAGGCTTAAAAAGCCTATACCCACTTATAGGTGACCAAACTAGTTTTTGCCATAAGTGAAGCTTCCAAATCATGGAGAGAGATATTGAAATCATGATAAAGTTATTAATACTATATATCAAGGTTCCTATTTAATATTAAAATCACCTTGATCCCTTATGTAAAAAGTAGTGTGCAGATTTTTGTGTGTTTCTAGTTACTAAATCAGCCTACATAGTGCTTTTCAGGAGGAATTTTGCATGGCTAAATCATACTCATTTATCTCCAAAACTTGTATGATGGTATTAAAATTTCAAGGGAATAAAATTTTCAAGGTGTTCATAGATAATTATTCATCACTTTAAAATAACATAGTCATGAAAACTACCTAGTGTGCATAGTTTTATGTGTTTCTAGTTGCCAAATCAGCCAATGCAACACTTTTCAAACACTATTTCATAGAAAAAAAATGAAGTAAAATCACCTTAAGATTTAAAATTATGGTATAAAAAATGTGTGAATAATTTTTGGGTAAAAAAATTCACATAAAATTCTCTATCATGTGCAAAATTCATAGGGTTAAAAATTAGCTTCCGAGTTGATTTTTACTTAGTCAAATTTATGTGTTTCTAGTTTTTAGATCTTATCAGTATGCACATTTCAAGATCATTTTTGTATCATTAAATGAGGCCAAATATTATTAAAATTTATCATGTTGATATATAAATTTCATTATATTTTACTATGAAATATAGTGCACACATATTAGATATAATGTGTGGAATGTGTAGATATCAAAATCAGCTTCTAACTTGATTTTGACTTAGTCATTTTTTGCATCTCCTAGTTGCTAAATCTGCCCAATTAGCACTTTTGAATCCAATTTTATAAGGATAAAATAGAGTATAAATTCCATGAAAATTTTTATGATTTTAATCTAATGGAATGATAAGGTAATTCATTTTGTTTTATAGCTATCAGACTTTCCAATGAAAATTTATGATGGTGTGAAGTAACACTCCTAGGAATATTTATCACTCAGCCAAATTTTCACCAAAAAACACTCAGAGGGAAGGTCACAAGGGTTAATTTTATCATTTAATGAAACTAAAAATACCCTTTTGATTATATCTTTATTAACTTTATATAAGTATAATATATGATGGGTTTTTCTCATATCTTGCTCTATAATTTTCCATTTTTCCATATTTTGAAGGTCCTGATGCAACTGTGTGTGACTACATGTTGGATTTTTAGACATATATTCTGATATGTATATCCATTTTAAATGTTTATGTTTGTGATATAAATATTATTTCTCCCTCTTTGTAATTATTTTAATTTCAAATTGGAGAAATGTATAATTAAAATTGGTCAATGTCATAGCTAGAATGGTGTATTGATTTGATAAGTTTATAGACTTTAATGTTTTTTGTCCTCAAGTGCCTTTCTAAGCCAATTAAATCTCTTAAATCCCATTTTTATAAAATAATATTAGTAAACAAATCATTATCATTCCCTAAGATACATTTAATGTTGTTAAAATACATTCAACCCTCCTCTTATACGTTGGATGGCCAAAGATGGTGGTTGAAGTGCATTTATTGAATATTGAAAGCTTTCTCCTCCTCTTTATCTTCCCTTATTATACATATAGATCTTTTTATATCATTTTAATATATACTCTCATTTGAAAAGTTAAAACCCTATTAAAATTTTTAAGAAATAGCATTTTAATTAAAAAGATCATCTATTTTACCTATCTCTTTGACTGCACTTTATGTTCTAGATAGTTTGTACATGCCTGCCTTGTGAAGAGGTCTTATTCCTTGGTGTTTGTCCTCTCTTTCTTACCTTTTTTTAGGTTTTATTTTTTGTTATTTTAGTCATATGTGGGTTATAGTGTGATTTTTACCATTCCTCTATGCTCTACCCATGTCTAAGATGACTTACTGGGAATCATTTATATAAAACCATCTAGTGTAAGAGATTATGTGAGTGAGATATGTTTACACTACCTTTGTGTTTTTTTGAGAAATTAGGATTTAAATTTATTTTTTTCTATCACCCATTTTATGTTTTATTCATTTCATGCAACATTTTTACTCCTTTCCCAAGAAAAATCAATAGTTTAGGTGATCTACCAAGAGGAACCAGCCTTCTATAGAGGTTCAACCCCACCATAGGATACCCATATTCTGGGATTGATCCCATTGTGTGTCTAGGAGTGAGAGAGGTTGAATAACCCTCTCATAAGTTGAAATATTATTCCATAATAGTACTCTTTCCTCCTATTATATTTTCTTATGATGACACATTCCTAATGAACATTATTCTTCTTCTTATTGATCCACCTCTATGGGATGAGTTTCTTCTAGACTTTAGACATCTATTTATAGAACCTACCTATGTTCCTATGTAAGATGTTGTTCCACCACACATTATAACTTCAAATTAATCTATTGGTTCTAGTGAGAGTACACTTATTTATAATTATGCTTCACTTTCTATAGATATTCTTTTAGTGAATGTGATATGTCTTTCTTCTAATCAGTTCACTTATGTGGCATTACATCTAGTTATTGTGGACAATCTTGTGAAACTTATGCCACACATAAAATTTGGACATGATTCATACATCTTTGTAATGCTACCTCCTTCATCTTCCATTTTTTAATGGGCAAACTTATATTACACCATTCATGTTATTCATTTGTAAAAAGGAATAAACAATGTTTGATGCGGATGGAGCTTTTACAATCTTCTAGCCAAAGATATTAACATTTACACTAGTCATATTGTGATCCCAACTTGGAGTATCAACAACTTTAGTATCGATGGTAGTTATCCTTGGGAGGATTCCATATAAATTCCTTCTTTATTTTACATAATTTTTGGGGTAATTTTATTTCCTATGGGTTTTCACTCTTTCTTCACTTTATGGATACATTATAAACTAAGACCTGATCAAGCCTTATTTTTGAGACTTATACTATGGATATGCCACTTTGTTTTTGGATATATTTATCCCCTAGCTTCATTTAATGGGGGTGTTAGAGTAGGTTACTTATGTTTACTAGGTGTTTTTTGTCTTTTTCTTATTATGGATTTATCCCACATTGGTTAGGATGCTTTGATCCTTGTTTGTCCTTTCCTATATATCCAAGGATTCTCATTTTTAACAATATAAAAGAAGTTTGGATGTAATATATGATATTTACTACTTTGTTCTACATATCAATTTGTAATCCTTTATTTTATAGATATTTCCTTTTCTGATGTTTTTTTTGTCAACACCTAAGAATATATGGCTTTAAATGATCTAGTCATCATTATTTTCATATGTTTAGTATATATGACTGGTATAAAAATAGGAATAAATAGGGAAGCTTTGTTTAATTGAATTCTCTTTGGTAAGAACACTTGGTATTGTTCTCATGTTGTTAGGTGAGGAATGAATGAGGGTTGATCATATATTTATATTAATCCTTTTGGAGTAATAACTCACATTAAATCACTTAAACTAACCATTAGGATACATTTAATGTACAAATTAGATGTCTTTAACTCACTAAACACTTACATTGAGACTGGATAATAGCATTGTCCCTATTGTTTGTCCTAGACATTAGTGTTTAGGGAGTAGGATAGTAGGTATACATTTATAACTTGTAGATATGGAATATAAGTAAATTTAAAACATTATGGATAATACAAAAGACCTAGTTCATCAACATGACACTCATTAGACTAAGAGATATAGGCCAAGTGGCATAAATACATAGCAAATGTAAGACTTTCAAAAACAAGAAAGGTATAGAACTAAGAGGAATAGCCAAGGTCTGAGTTTGCCAAGTGTACAAGACTGAAGTGTTATATAATCATAAAATACCATCTACATTTCCCCCTAACCTTCAATATAGTAATGAAATTTATATTTTAAATGAATATAATGCATACATGGGTGTGTATACACATCTTGTCTTTACATGTGCCCAACTTGAGTGATTTTTTCATGATTAACCTATGTGTCTATATAACCACCTTACCTATTAGAATTTTTTTTGAAAAATATGTATCATTTTAAGGCTCTAAAATTGATATTAGGAAAAAAATAGACAAATCTTTAAAGTTTATATATCCAAGGAGACAGAGAGATATTGGAAGGCACATGATTCCAAATTTAGAGAGAAAGTTAGTTACCACCTGGCAATTGAGATTAGCTCAACCACAAAACCAAATGATAATTATAACTTGGTGAGTATATATGATCAAGTATAACCTAATAACTTGGAAATATTGAGTGATTTGATCACTTCAACCATACCAAAAAGTGAACCAACCATTACATTAGCTTGGCTCAATAAAAGTTTGTAAAAGTTCATGGGATATCAATATGAAAAATTTTGTGATATGTTAGTAGTCCATAAAAATGTTTTAGAATCTATAAATGATTTTGATTTTTATATATTAGGCACATTTTGCATAACATATAAACCTTATATATGTCTCATGATGAAACTATGTATAACAATGATAGCAATGTATAGAATTATACCACAACTATGAATATGAATCATATAGTTGTGTGATTTGGCCAAATCATATAACTATGTAAGTGTGGAAAACATGAATATAAAGAATGCCCCCACCATGTATAGATAAATTTGAAAACTAATATAAGTGTCAATGTGGATAACATGTTTCTAAAACATGCCCCTAATATAATCTTGAGATGTTGAATATTGAATAGGTATAAAGAACATGCTTCCCAAGCATGCCTCCACTAAACCTAAAAAACATGAATGTGTGAAATCCATACCCATATGACATGCCCCCATTGAATCTAAAAACTAATATAAGGACCATGTGTTGAATTATCATGGATAAAATGCTTCTAGATCATGCCCCCTGTAGTCATATAAAATGTCCAAATTAGTAGCTTGAGTGTGGCTTGTGACACTCAATCCATAGGACCTTCTTGAAAGCTCTCATGACCCTTCCAAACACCTTTTTACTTAGAGTCAGTCATCTGTAGACTTATGAGACCTAGTTTTAGTTCAGCCAAGCTCTATTTCTATGATAATTCCATCTCATCAAGTCTTAAGCCTATAGTACAAGATCATTGGGGTTAGAATATAGCTCTAGACCCTAGGGTGTCCCATTTTTGGCACTCCTTGTGAATTAGTAATTTTACTCAAGAGAGGTGATTAGTATTGTGTTAGTCCCAAAATGAAAACAAATTGATAAAAACACACTAACTAACATACATCTCTAGGCCTAGTTATTAGGGTGAGCTTAATAACAAAAATAAATTAAAAACACAACTAAAAAGTAAAGAAAAGTAATAATCCTTCACCTTCCTTAGATGCTTCAAATTCTTGTTGTAGTGGCTTACTTGGCTTGTGTTCATGAAGTCTTCATCAAAGGAGGCTTGGCTATCTCCTCTTCTCCTTAGCACCTTGTGGCTTTGGATTGGTTTGGCCCAATATTTTGGCAACATAACTTTGGCATGTGACAGATC
Source organism: Torreya grandis (assembly GCA_037957365.1). Classification (NCBI taxonomy): domain Eukaryota; kingdom Viridiplantae; phylum Streptophyta; class Pinopsida; order Cupressales; family Taxaceae; genus Torreya; species Torreya grandis. The sequence goes on from JARHVA010004245.1 coordinate 643,631, forward strand.
TTGGAATCAATTTGACAGGGTAACTTTGCATAAATTAAGCTTAAAATTAAATAGGCAAGGCCTATTATTTATATATTTTTGAGATTTCTTAGAATCAACTTGAACCATCCATCTTGAGATGAAGATGTGTGGTTGAGGATTAATACAATTTTATGTAATTAAATATATAATTATCCTTATCATGACATTAGAAAAATAGGAATTGAAGAGGCATGGAGGGTCATTATGAGGCATGGGAGACCCATAATCCTGATATTTATGGTATTTGTGGCCTAGGGATTTCTTCCCAAGAAATGACGTCACTTGATGATGAAATTATTCAATATTAATTTTAAAAATAAGTATTCAACAAGTTTCCATAAAAAATTTAATTAGAATTTAATTTGGTGTTATTAGTTATTAAGCATGATTAAGCACTTTGTGCACAAATTACTCAAATTGATCAAAATGCCTTATTATTGGTCCAAAATTTGACTGGATTAGAATTAAGATGTGATGTTAGATGCATTGGAACATTTATCTCATTTAGGATATTGAAAACACCAAATAACAAAGGCACGTGTCTCATGTAAGAGATTTGATCAAAAAAAGCAATCTAGAGCACCCAGGTGCAAAATTAGCATTTTGACTTGAAATAATCTGATCAAAGTTTGTTGGCCCATAAATTTTATTACCCCATTTAATGATACCCTAGCTAAAATCATCACTTGAATATATCAATTTCAACCCATTTAATGTGTTTTAGTATTTTCAAGCCAAATTATGTATTTTGGTGGAAATTAGTCAAAAGCCTAGCTAGAGGTTATTGGTGGCCAAATTTAGGTGTCTACACTCCTATCTAATCACATTTCAAGCCTAAACAATCATTTCCTTCTGATTCATATTCTTTATTATTTCAGCCTAGCATGAATACATTTAACCCATCAATAATAGATCTCTATAAAATCCCATTAAAAGTTTATTTAGAAGGGGTTGGCAAATATTACAAAGTAAGCAAGAATACAAGCAAAACCATCAAGACAAATTTCCCTATTCTCTACATACAGCCATCCAATATAGCTAGAAGTATATTCAAACCCTCACACCAGTACCTAGCCACCTCAAGCACTCTTATTTTAGAATTTTTGCATCTTTATAACACTATTATAAAAATCACATCAAGTGGGAGAACTACATATGGCTTGATCCCTCTTTAGAGTATTGATATTTAGGTAGCATGCCCATACAAGGGGTGTGGATACATGTTTAGTACATCTTACACATACTAACCCCCCCCCCTCTTTCTCAATTTTTATCAAGCATAATGAAGTTATAAGGTTTTAATATTAAATCAACTCTACAAGGAGCTCCATCGATGTTCAGGACTCAAAATTTCATAAGTAGGCTCACACAAGGATAGTGGACAAAATCCAAAAAACTCAAATCTTTATGACCAATTTGGACAATAGTGGCAAGACCTAGACTATAATTCCAAACCCTAAAGTGTCTTTTTTTTTTCACTCCTATCCTTTCACTGAATGAAATCCAAATCCAAGTTTACAATACTATCCCAATCTTGTATAGTCAGTTTCAACCGCTGTCTTAGTTGTCTTAGTCTAGTTTTAAGCTAAGTTACATTTATTATCTTTTAATTACTATTTTTATAAAGCTACAAAATTCAAATAATTAATATAAATTAGTATGGTAATTATTTCAATATTATTTACTAATTTTTGTTCCAGACCCTTAACTAAATTAGGAATAAAATGTTAATATTCCCAAAACTATTAAATCACCCCCACTATATCTAAAAATTGTGAATCTATGAAATCCATGCCCATATGACATGCCCCCATTAATATTCCCTCATTTTAGGTGAGGGAAAGATAAGAATTGGTATTTACCTCACCTCAAAAGGATGAGACATCTATATGATTTGTGAATGTAACCATGTAGCATATAGAAGGAAGATGTCTTGTTAAATGTATCATTGAAGTCCATATAACTAATGTGATCATATGTAGGCCTAAGATACATGATAAATATCAAGGGAACATCTAGATAGTAAAAGTACAAGCTTAATAAGAAAATGAATCACACACATAAGATCACTCAAAGTCAATTCAAAATTCAATGGTCCAAGGAGACTGTAAACAAGGGCATGTTCAAATGATGCATAATTGAAGGGACATGATTTAATAAAATGTCCAAAAAAGGCAAGGATGACATATTCAAATGTCCATAAAACAAATAATGACATATGAAAATTTTAATTAAATCATACATAGGCATGAGTGTTGTAAGAAAAGAAGCATATTGAAATGCTTAAACAAGGAAAGATACTCAAGTAAGTGCATAAGTAAAGCATAAGAAACTAGTATAAAATTGTCATAGTATCCCATGGATCCAAAGTGTTAGGAAAAAATGTCTAGTGTATATCATATCAAGTAACATGTGTAAGATATAATCATGGCTAAAGGCATGCATAAGTACATATGTAATTTTAAAAATGATAATGTAGACTGATCATCGAATCATATAACCTGTGTGTATTAGTTTCAAATAATTAAATGCCCCAAATGTCTATATGATATGAGTAGAGGGAAATCCCAACATCTATAATAGGAATGTATCATGTATCTATGTATGCCTATTTCACACTCAAGTTGAACTGTTACATACATGTGTATGCAAGAGTAACTAAATATGTCAACCATTAACATGGAACTAACACACAAGTGCCAATGAGATAATATAACATGTAGGTGCCGAAATTGTTTTTGTATTTTTGAATGTTTTTAAATTTTTTAGGGGATTTTTGGAATATTTGAAATGGATAAGGAAAAGTACCACTATAATCCAAGGATCTCATCAAAGATATGCCTCTATGAAGGCCCTGTATAATATGTTCCATATCCATATGTTGAATAATCAATATCATCAAGATCATACCAATATTCTATATTATTAGGATCATAATCATCAATCTGATTGTTATTATAGGATAACATAAGACCGATGTGCATTTTTTTTTGAATAAATGGATTTTAAATAAATGGTTTGACCATTTGTGTATATGTGTATTAAAAACCAACTGCACCATAGGTTGGAGTTTCATTCTTGGAAATAGATTTTTCTTGTTTATTTTCATCATTGGCAACTTTGGGATATAAACTACAAAAACATTACACATCTTCTCTTGCTCACTATAAAAATATGCATTTTTATCATTTTTTAACATTACCATTTGCTATCATTCTCTTAAAATTTCATGCTTTGGATCATTCTTTGGAATATTTGGTATATATTTTGGATAATTTGTAACATTGGAAACTTACAATCATGTGAAGCTCTTACACCTTTAATGATGTATCATTTGAATCTCAAGGTGGATTTGGAAAAGGTTTCTCCTTTTATTTTGGAGGATATTTTGGTACCCATTTTTGTTTATTTGACATCTTTGTTTTGGGATAATTTATGTTTTGTATCTTTTATTTCAATGATAAACAATAATTGGTATGGTGACCATGCATTATATGATATAAATAGTAATATTTGTTTTTCTGTATAGGATGTATAGAAGGTAATTTGATCACATTACTTCTAATAATATCCCATAGAATCTCACTTGACCTCTTGGTAGTCTTTTGTTCACTTATAGAATCATCATAATTAGGTGAATTTGGTTTTGGCTTCCAATAATTATTTTTATTAGGCACAAAATTGGTATGTAAAGATGCAAACACATTTTTCACATTAGCATAATGTATATTCTCTGTTTATGAAATCTGATCTTTAAATAAATTGATATTTGAATTTAGATATTTATTTTGATGTTGCAACTTATGCATTAGCTTAGTCATGCTACTGATTTATTTCTTTAGGGTTTCACAAACACAAACCCTAGGTATTTTAGATTGATTATATTCATTTGAAACTATAAGGTGGGCCACCTTATCCTTTGAATAAGTGATAACCCAAACCTATCTAGAGGGATGAGATATATCACACTCCTTATGGTTAGTAGGAATAAGAGGTTCCTTTATATCCATTTTATATGTTCTACTTATAAAATGCCTCTAAAGAATTTTAAAATGAACCTGTTTGGAGGCTTAAATGTGTCAATCAAGGAAGAATCCACATGTAATAATATGCACATGAATCTCTTGTGACCAAGGGAGGTAAAACCCTATGGTAAAGCTTTAGATCTAAAAATGCATCATAACCAACTGAAACCCTAGGAAGTTTGGAAGCCTTAGATTAGAAAAAAATTGCATTCACATGGATCAGGTTCACCATATGTTTAAACTTAAAATTTTAAACTAAACTAATGTTATTTTTAACCCTAGATTTATATTAAATGGGTATATAAAAATTAAATGACACAAGGGTCATAATCAAATCTATAGTAGGCTAATTAGATGTTAAACTCAGATATAAGCATACACTAAATTTATTATGTTGAGATAGTATAAATATGGAAAGAATAACTATTTTAGATATAGAAATGATAAAAAAGAGATGTACATAGATTTTTTTGATGCTAATTCATTTATAGATCTAGAATAGGTAGAAATTAGGCTAGAAGGAGATTTTAAAATAGTTATTAGATTTTGGATCTGACATTTCTAGCACTCTAGACAATAATGTCAACTTAGGATGGTTGCATTGATGTTAATGTCTATGTTTAATGTTAGTCTCATGTATGAAATACTTTTTGGTATAGGATATGACCACTTGGATGCTTATAAGTTTTTCTTTGTCTTCACTCTGGTACATTTAGATTTAGGTCGTGGATTGTCACTCCTTACGAAATGGAAAAAACCTAGTTTTCCATCTTCATAGTGACTTAGGGTAAATGGGTTGGTGGGCACATGTGTTGAGCTGACCCCAAAAACCCCACTATCAAATGCCATTGCCTACATATCTAATACTCTATAATAGGGTCTCATACCCATGTGGTTCTCCCCTATATGTTAGCTTGTGTGTGAATCATACAATATGTGCAAAGCAAGTACAATATTGACCTATCTTGTAACTTGGAAAATTAGGCTCTTTGGTTACTCCTTTAGTAATTCAAACCTATAGATGTTCAATCCTTCTGACTTGTATGGAAATAGGAATAAATAAGGAAGTATTGTTCAATTGAGTGTTCTTTGAACTCTCTTTGGTAAGAATACTTACTATTATTCCCATGTTGTTAGGTGAGGAATGAGTGAGGGTTGATCCTATATTTATATCAATCTCTTTAGAGTAATAAGTTAATAACTCACATTAAAGAACTTAGGTTGACCATTATAATATATTTCATTTGAAAATTGGATGACTTTAGGGAACTGGACACTTGCAACAAAATAATATAGTAGCATTAATACTACTATCTTTTTTGCATGTTAGTGTCTAGGAAGAAGGATATTAGGTATAGATTTAGAACACATAGAGATAGAAGATAAGTATATTTTAAGAATTCTAGTAAAGATAGAAGACCTAGGTCATCAACATAAGAATGATCAGACTAAGAGATAAGTCTAAGGAGCATAAAAATAGAGCAAATGTGAGACTTTTAGAAGCAATAAGGTATATAACTGAGAGGAATTACCAAGTGTATAAGATTGAGATGATATATAATCATAAAATATCATCTATAATTTTTCAGATATGAGTTTTCATGTACTCATGATGTAATTTGAATCAACTAAATAGAATACTATTATTATTAATTTGATTTATTTACACAATAAATAAGTGTTATTAACTTTAGATTATGATATCTCTAGAATATTAATGATCTCATACTCTTTTATAACACAATCATTCATTAATATACCTAAGAAAAATTTATTTGACTAGTTATAATTCATATGGATGCATGATTATATGTGTACCATTTAGTGCTCAAGATAATTTGTATGAAAGTTACATATATCCACTTTATAACTAGAACATATTAGTTGGGTAGTGTCATCCTATTTATGTGGCATGGTAGCCATGCATAAACCAATGTATGACTATTTTATTAGATGCTTTCAAGCATGTGTTTATAATATATATTAACCCTTATCATTTTATTTATAACATAACTAAGTTGTTAAATTTATTTATGTATAATAATGAATAGTTGCATAACATGTGAAGGTTGAATTTTACCTAGATTTGTAGCCTTATAAAAAGACCCAATGCAAACTCACCTAGTGAAATGTATAAGATATAAAGTGTCTTCCATGAAGAACACACTAACATGAAATTAAAATTTTAAATTTCCATTGATTTAACCTTATAGATACTTCAATTAATGATAATGACATTATATGACATTGATAATCTAAACTGACCTAGTTTTTTTTTTGTAAGAATATTACCTTACTTGATAACTAGTGGTTGATTCAATCCTTTTTAAATTCATAGTGAATATGGGAAATAGTTGATATGTGATTACAATGTTTGGTGATGTATTTTTTTAAAAAATCTAATTACTTTAATTATATTAAAATATAATGTAATATGATTAGATATAATATTTAAGTGAACATTGATATTTTATGTGTAACCTTATAGGAAAAATATTATGTTTCCATAGTTAGATCAAAGTAGTCGATAAATAATGATTTCATTAAGGGTTTTCAAGAAATGTTGTAGGTATGCCTTTCCATGAATGGAAATATTATAAAATTATGGTGTTCTTTTGTAACTCTTGTTGGAATGTGTGTATATGTACTAATACTTTTAATAATTTCTTTTTAATTATGTAGTCTCTATTTATAAATTATATAGCACCTTTGTTGTGTACACTTGGAAAATACATATCATGGATGTACCTTCAACTTCTCAACCTTTCCCACTGCTAAAAGGCTCACATATACTTTCTCTATGTGCCTAATTACTTATCTCTTAGTCTAACCAATGTTATTTTAATGACTTAGACCTTATATTTTTTACAAAATGTTATAAACCTGTTTATCTTCCATCTCTACAATTTCTAGACATGCACCTATGTTCTAACTATCTAAACACTTCCCAATAAAACATGTGAGTTATGTAAGTGTCATGTTCCAATACAAGTGTTCAATTCCTTAAAGTTATCTAAATTATAAATAAAATGTATTCTTGTGGTCATCCTAAGTGCTTTAATATGATACATACTCTAAAGGGGTTGGTATAAATATAAAATCAACCCCCATTCATTCTTCACCTAGAAAATACCTAGAGAGACTAAGGCTACTTACCAAAAGCATTATATCAAGCAATCAAATGATCAAAGATCCCCTATTTTCTCATATTTCTATATCAATCATAGGGATAACACATATACAAGTTTTAAGTACTAAAGGATCAACCTAAGACATATTTTCCAAGTTACAAGTTAGGTCATGATTGTATTTGCTCATCATAGATTACATGATTCACAAACAATCCAACATAGAGCAGATAATTACAAAATCTAAGGTCCTCTTTAGAGTATTGGACATTTAGGTAGTGCTCATTGACAAAGGGGTATTTTGGGTATTTTGACACCATGTGCCAACTAACCCATTTTTTCCATAACCAATATGAACATTAAGAACTAGGGTTTTTTTGTTTGACAAGAAATGGTAATCCATGACCTAGATCCGAATTTAGTAGAGCAATGGTGACACATAACCCAGAAAAATCTAGATGGTCACATCTAATTTAAGCAAGTATTATGTACTAGACACCTACAAACAAGTTAAATAGTAACATTGATGCAATTGTCTTAAGTCAACACAAGTGTTTGAGGCTACAAAGGCATAATTTCCGAAATCTAGATCTAGTCCAATTTCTACCTATTTTAGTTCTAAATCTAGCATCAAAACTAGTTAAGTATCTTGTTTTCATTGTTATTTACATATCTATCCTAATTTTACTTTCCATTTTTAACATGTTTAAGCATAATAAATCTATTATATGTTTATCTATGTTTTGAAAAAAAAAATCCTATTATAGAGTAGTCTACCATCCTTGTGCCCTAGGATATCTCTTACCCCTAACCGTAGATTACCTTAATCTATATTTTATGGTTAAACATTTGGTGAACATGACATTTTATCCATGAAACCCTTGATTTTGATTTAGGTTTTCTTTATTCTTTGTTTCTAATTTCTAATTTAACAATATTTTACAAGTTAAAAATTAGATCTCATTTTCTACCCATATGTTTAATATGGATGCATGTGTAACTCATTTTATGGTATAATTTATAATTATAACAATATTTTGATATTTTAATACATTAATTCAAGGTACCATCTAAATAAATAAATATATTTATTAATATAATGAGAGGGTTTTAAACTTAATCTATCTTTAAATTTCATTTTTTAATACTATAGAGCTAGTATTTAAACACCAACGAGCATGATCTCAACCATTTATTTCACCTTGATCTTATTCAAGTGATAGATACCATCTCACACTCATTAATCACCCACAACTTGTATTTGATTCCATAGCCCATGCAGTCACTAATCAAAAATGTCAAGGTGTTTAACCTAATCTACCACTTGTTAATATAAAATAGGTGCCTACTAAGCTAAAGCTTATAATAAAATCTAAGTGATATGAAATTTTTGACCAATTTTTAAACACACACACTAAGATTTCCATCCTTGAACTTCTAAATCAATCTACTATCTATAATTATATCATATATGAGGCACTACATGACACTTCAGTTCCCAATGATATTAAGTCATCTTGCTTTTTAGATATCATGCAAGATCTCAAAAACAATACAAAACTAATCACCTTTGATCCAATAGAATTACCATCTGGAGATGTTATTGAAAAAGAGTTACCTCTATTCATATAAATAATTATGCATAATAAGGGTATCAAAAGTTTTTTTATTGATAATGGATTGGGATTAAACATTT
>JARHVA010004245.1:657500-695000 GCA_037957365.1 Torreya grandis
ATGATTATAATGAAACACATGAATGTAAATAAAATGACCAAGTTGAGCAAAAATAAGTTAAATTTATTGCATTATTTTGAGAGCTCATTTGTGTAAATCTTGAAGATATACACAATATTATAAATACTATATTATAAACCCTAAAAGTAAAAAGTGTTAGTGAATAACCATTACTCTCTAATGATAGAAATTTTAATGCTACTATATATGCCTATAACACATACCTTCCCATATTCCTCCCCTTAAGCATAACATTCCCTATTACATCTAATGGGGTCACTAGATATGTTTTCAAAACATTGTTCCCAAAAATCCAAACAACTATTGTTACATCCTCTATATGAACAATTAATAATTCAACCCAATTACCAATTTTGATGCCTACATCAATACAAGTGGTGTTTTAATCCCCTTTTAGTGACTTATCAAGTGTTTTAAATACCTTAATTTGGTCAAGAAACCACAAGTACTATCTCTTTGGTTGCTCTTTCACATGATGTTCTTAGTGATGATTATAGTCTTTGTTTGCATGGTTATGTTGAGTCCTTTGATCTTTCTTATGTCTTATTTTCCTTATTTATGACACCTCCATTAGTTATAAGTCATCTTTTCCTAGTCATAGGGGCCCCTAACCTATCTTTCTTGGTTTGAGATTTGGTTTGAACCTTAGGACATTAGTGCTACTTTCAGTACAATATCACCACATGTCACTAGTGTCAATTATGGTTCTAGTTTTTTATAGGCCTTTTCTCCCATGTTTGAGTCCTAACCCTTTTGTGAGCCTTTTCTTATGTTTTTATCCCTCTTTTATGACCTATCAACCATATAACAAGGTACTATATTCAAATAAAATTTCCTTCCATATAAATAGCCTCATAAGTCATTTTACATCTATCACTTATTGTTTTAGCACATAATTACATAAAATAAATCAATCTTACATCTCAATACTTTGCATACTACTTAGTCATCACATCTAGACATTGAATACTTGATTAAATAAGGGCCTAAGTGAAAGTAATTATAACATACCATTCAATTTTAGGGTGCATGTTCACTAAGGGATAAATACATGAGATATGATACCCCTAGCATTTGGGTTAATGTAGGTAGTGGCCAGGACAATAGGGGTTTTACTTGACATGATCATAACATCCCACAACCCAATTTTTCCTTTTTTTCATTTGATCTAATGATTATTTCATTTTTAAATGTATTCATTAGGGTTTTAGAAGAGATTCAATGAAAACAATGACACATGTCAGTCCCAAAATAACACAAGACATATAGAACCTCCTGTAACTTCCCTAAAAGTTTTAGATAGTTCTTAAAAGAGGGACATTAGCACTAGAATTAGACATTAGTGCCATATGGAACTATTGTCCTAATATGGGCACTATTGTTCAAGATCATATTTTAATAAATAATCATAAGATGAAGGGTATCTACCTATTTTTATAACCTTTTATAATTCCCTAATCCACATAAAATTTTGTTTATTTATAGGTAAGTACTTTTTCTCTTGTCATTTTTTATTTTGGAAAATTTGAATTATATCAATCATTTCTAGTTTTCATTATACATGTGTTGTCCTAAAAGGTTAAAACATTTGGTGAACCTGAATTATTTTGAATATTACTTATAACCCTAGTTTTTCTTAGGGTTTACTTTTCCTAATTTTTGTGCATTAGATTAAGGTTATAAAATTATATTTTTCTATTTGTTTGTCATAACCTATCTAATTTAATCAATCCTAAATTAGGGTTTCATTTTTTAATGTAATTTTAAAAAATTCAAAACAAACCTAATTCAAAACCCTATATCCACATACTAGGTCCCTATACATACAAATACTAGTAATCAGGGTTTTACTTACAATCTTAGTTTCCATTACACTCTTTGTTAAAAATTTCTCAAAATGCAAATATAATTATGTTAGATTACATTCTACCTCTTGTGTGTTTTTTATTCCTTGTTTATATTATCTTCTTTGAAAATTTTAAAATGGCATTTAATAAATCTTCTACCCCTCACCCAATTGATGAACTTTTGGATTTCTCTCATGATTATAACAATAAATGGACCAATTTTCAAGATTTTACATTAGATCATAATAATGACTTCATTTATAATGATGATGAGACTATTGTTATAATGATGGATATGAGGATTACTATGAGCATGACAATGAAAATTAATATAAGGATATATTAGATATCATATTCTCTTTCCTCTCACTCTTCTCTTACTCAAAATCAAACTAATAATATAATTCCAAAAGACCCTCTTATTGGTTATGATTTATTTCATGTGATCCTAGATTTTTAACTACTTTTCCACCCCATTAGTCAAACTAAATAAATATAAGTGCAATACATGAAAGCCACTTTTGCATGATTCAATTAAAGTAGATAATAAAAATGCATTTTATTTACCTTTCTCAGTTATATTTGAAAAATCATGTACCAATGATATTACACCTTTTAGTAATGCAAAAACTAAGGTAGATGAAATTATTTTATCACCTTCCTTCACATGCTAAGCTCAATTAAATGATTTTCTATAAAAAAATTGATAATGAAAATGTCTCTAGTTATTCTCCTATATGTCATAATATGCAAAAATAAAACATGATTTCTATTTCTTCTACCCTTGACTCCAAAATTGAAAGTGATAATCATGTTTGCATTCCACACATAGATAGTGAATAAATGCATTGTATTGCACCTATACATGATGACATACTACATAGTATTAAAAAGTTAAAATCTTAGCCTCCTATATATCTTAATGAGCATGTGGATGATTATTATTATAATTTTACTTCTACAAATGAATTAAACTATGATTTTGATGAACCATGGGATAATGATGATTATTGTGATTGTGATGAAGAGGATGTAAAATCTACGCATTCTAGTTCTTCTCCTACTTCACTATTTATCTTATTCAAGAAAATACTAGGTCACACACACACACACACACACACACACACACACACACACTTATTATTATGTTCATAATTCACATTTACTTAAGAATAAAGTACATTTTATTCAATTATCATGTGATACTTCTTTACAACTTAACAATATAATAAATAACAATGAATCTCCCTTAACCCACTTACTATAGTAGAACCTATTTCTCAAACTAACCTAAATGAGGGTGATATCTCATTTTCCTCTAACCAAGTCCTATATATCACAGCTCTAAATGTTGTATAGATAAAACCAACCCTCCCTAAAAAATATTCTCCATGCAATATATTGATGGTTAAAATAAATAACAAAATTCAAAAGTTAAATGAACCCCTTGATAATGATAATATGCCTTCACAAGATTTAATCTCTTGGATGAATGCAATGGTTTATTTACAACAAGTACATCATCTCACATTAGAAATTAAAGCATACCACTCATGGGTGGATTCTAATTCCATCTATAATAATCCCATTTTGTGTAATATTTTCATGAAACAATACCATCAAAACTATAGATACCATATTTACCAAAATATGATGGACATGGAGATCCATAATTACATTTATAATCTTATATGAAAGCTATGGCACATGTTACTAGTAGTTTTACTCTTTTATATCTATTCCCTAGGACCCTAGAGGGTCGAGAAATAGAGTGGTTTCATCATTCTCTCCCTAGTGGTTCACTACACATGTACAATGAGTTAGAAGATGTATTTCTCATGTGTTACATTCTAAAATAGGGACCTCAAGTTACAAATGATAGGTTACCTTCATTACACTAGGGCCAAATAGAAACATTCAATGAGTATATTCTAAGATTCAAAACATATATGCATCATTTGATCTACCAGCCAACAGATTTAGAAGTACGATACCTTTTTGATAGAGGTCTCATTCTCCCTATTAAGGAGAAAATATTATATGAGACATTAAAATGATTCATACATCTATGTTACATAACTCTGGGATTCTAAAAAAGTGGGACTAGTGGTTACACATTTAGAGATAGATTCAAATGTAGGCCTCTCAGAGCCACTATCATTTAACATGGTATAAGAAAATACTCCACTTCTAATTAAGAATGTAGTGGAATATAAACAACTAATAAAATAACTCAATAAGGGAAAATATCCTCTTTATATATCACCTCTTATGATGAGAAAAACATAGGATACACATAGAGGGGTTATATAGGTTTTAGATAGGGATAGGCCTCATGACATGTTTCTTACACTATTAGATAGGGATTTAATCACACTTCCTCCTAATAATCATCATCTACCACACCACTTGCATAGGGTACCACATAAGCCATAATGTAAATTTTAAAAGATAAATGGACATTTAGATTATCTTTTTTATGCACTCCAAACTCACATTAACAAGTATGTCAATTGAGGCATTATAGCATTTACACAAGGGGATCCAAGATATCATTCTCCAAACTCTCCTAGATAACACTCCTTTTTGACAAAGTTATCCCAAGATGTTCCTTTTAAGGAGTCATTAGTTACTCATCATATGAGACATGTGGTTTTTTAGGACACCTATTTATGATCAATTTAATGCACCATAGTTTTAGTAGAGATGGAAACCAGTTCAAAAAGATTAGAACATAACTTTAGTTCATACACCAATCAAGATATATGGAAATAACTACAAAGATAAGGGTACAACATTAGTTCAAACATAAGTGTATTAATTATTATATTTGGCATGATTACTACAACATTACCAAGGAATATGGGGTTATTATGTTTAAATGGGAGTGTTTTTGAAATGGGCTAAATTATAATATTCATCTAGGCAAGGTGGACCATAGTGAGGTGAAAATCAAACCTGAGTACTAGTTTTTGGAGATGGGTGGAGACCTAAATAAGATTGATAATTTAAATGTCAACTCAGTTAGGAAAAAGGTCAATGTTTGTAATTTTTTATAGACTAGAGGCTTAACTATGTTTATGGGTATGACATGTTTCTCTCTATGTAATTTGTTCAAAATTGGAAGAACAGGGTGGTCTGCATTAACAACATTTCCATCAAGATAATGAAGGAGCTGCTTTCTAGGATCATGGGCCTCTACATTGAATAAAATAAGTAAATAAATCTTACTATAGGGAAATAATAAGAGAAGATGAAGTTCTTGGTTGGGGATGAGAAACTGATGGCATTCCAAGGAGGCTTCAAAGGGAGGATTTTCCAACCCCTTTCATTTATGTTGTATAATAAATTATAAGGTATATTACTTTATATGGATGTTACAAAGTGGTACATTATTATCATTTCCCCTTTTTAAACTACATGTACCATCACATTCCATTGAGCATTCCTTTCTATATTTTATACTCATTAGAACATTCTATTATGGAGGTTCAATTGGGTAAAAAATCAAAACCTATGAATCATATGGTCATATTTTTTATCTACAAATTATTTAAGGATCATAATCCATCTCCACAAACTTCCCTTGTGAGAAGAAAAAGAGAAAAACACATCAATTTTGTGCAGGAGCTACCCAAAAGGAATTTAAGGTGAAGCAGTAGATAACCCAAAAACAGTGATGGCCTAGAAAGAGAAGAGGGCTTGTATGATGATATTCCTTAGGAAATGAATGAATTCATTGATATTTATGAGATTAATATGAAGTTGAGTTAAATAAGGATAAAAAATTGGAGGGGGAGAATGAAGGGTTTCAAGATGAGCTTCAGGATAGAAGTAGAACTAATAAAATGAATAAAGGGATCAATATGGAGCAATAGGAAAATGTTTAGAATATGGTGGATATGAATGTTACCAGTAGCTCTAAGAAGAATAAATAGGCTTAGGGTATCTTAGGGGAAATACAACAAATAAATTAGGTAAAGTTTTATCTTGATTTTTCTAAATATATTGCCAATCATCAGGACAAGTATGAAATTTTAGAGGATGATGTCAATTTACATAAGTAATTCCTTATATGGTTCATGAAATATCATTTTAGGCTTAAATAGTAAGTGAATAATCTTAAAAATCATGATGAGTTATATTGTTTATGGGAAAAAGAGATTGAGATGACTTTTTAGATTGAAACTTTGACTGATAAAATAAATAGCCTGGATAATGAAAATAGAGAACTCAATCAAAAGCTAAATTTGTTGGTAAATTTTATAAAGGTGATGTTGTATAATGCTATGTAGAGTATGGAGGGTTTGGCTAAATTTTTCAATAATGCTAATGTTACATGCAATGATAATACACCTAGGAAGAATATTAAAGGTGAGGCATCTACTTTTGCTCATGAGGGAGTGGTCAATGGGATAGAAATTAATTTTCAAAGTATGATCAATGAATGGAAACTTGCATATGAGGATTGAAATAAAAATAATTGATTTTATGGATCTATAATAGTTTTTTGTGTATCAGTTGTGTTTTTATTGTTTGTTCTCTATTCTTGGTCTGTGTTCTTATTAGTTGTTTCTATGTTCATGGTTTGGATCATTGGATTATCTATCACTTTGGTGTCTTTTTTTAATGGGTAGAGTCCCTTTCAAAACTCACTTTTACCTTCAATAAAAACATCAATTCAGACATTGATATATATATATATATATATATATATATATATATATATATATATAATTATAGAGATCAAAACATAGCTTCAATTTATACACTAATCAAGATATTTACTAGAAATCATATAATTTAGACTATATTTTGAACATACCAACCAATTAAACTCTTTTCTCTAGAGTCTACACATCTACCGACCAATAATGTATCACATGTAGTTCCAGTTTTAGATTGTCCTTCTACACTAACATAGTATGAGCAGTATGGTTATTGGTTATCCATGCCATCTAAGTTTAGATAGGGCATGTGATAATCACATGATCTACATGTATAAATACTATAGAATACCTTAAAAACCTATACTAATAAATAAAAAAATCCTAATCCACTACACATATACCTAAACATTCATAAATAGATACAAATTCATTAACTCTACTTCTAAATATCATCATTTAAAGTAATCAACCCAATCAAACACATATCAACATATAAAATATAAATAGATATAAATACTAATATACATAGTGATAATTTAAACAACAAACATTCATATATATAACTCAAAATATTGTTTTAATACAAGTATAGTCCATCACTCAATGATGCAAACATGGCCACTATGACCATCTCCCTCACTCTCACTCTCAAACATATCCAAGCTAGAACTAGAGGCTCTACTCTCTCCATGACCTATATCAATAACTCCATCCACTCTCTCTCTCTCACATGATACATACCCAGCTCATCTATACACTCTACATACTCTCATTGATGATGTATGTAGTCATATACTATTCAAGTACTAGCCCTACCTAGAGCATTAGGTGTAGTTATGGTCTACCTGTGTAACTTTTCATGTGCCTTGTCCCTATTTGCAATCACTCATCTATATGTTATAATAGCTATCATGGCTTGGTAAAAATAATGGTCATGAACACTAGATATATTAGTGTCTCTCTCCACTAATCTATCTTTCATGGGCATCATTATGAATATGGCATGTCAATATATGGAGCACCAATTCAATGGCAGTTTCTTAGTACTCATCATCATCTAAACTTGCATATGCCCATGAAATACATTAGGCTCATAATAACACATATAAATATCCAACTATACACAAAATATGTAAACACACTATAATAACTTGCCATAGATAGCCCTAAGAGGCTCCACCTCTAGTACATCCTCTATGATAATCTTACCTCTCAAAAATAAAGGTGCCCATCTATGAACTTTCCACCATGTTATGTAAGAATCAGTCATTCCCATGTCATTTACATCTAATACATCAATCTCAAGATCCTCTTCTATTAAGGGAATAAGATCTAACTCAATAATAGATGGCCTTATACTATTACCTAGCCTCATTAGAGCCTAATAAATCCTCAACCATATCACTCATGTTGGGGGAACATCTTATACTACACCAAAACTATCATGTGACCCATTCATACTAAAACCACTCATACACATTGACCCAATGGTCATTTATCCATCAACTCACTTGAATCTATCTAAGTTGAGTATCATCCTTAGGCCATCCCATGTAGCCCCTATAGGGCCTCCAAATAATATCCCCCACTATCAAAATATCCAAAAACTACCAGCACTACATAGTGCTCCTCTTAAGCATATGACCCATCCTTGTCCACCTCTCTATAAATAATTGGAGATGAGCCCAACCATCCTATATATACACCACTAGCTTGATCACTACTATATGCTCATATGGCCAATAATGTAACAATGTCAATGTTTTAATCCCTCCACTTCACATCTCTTATGTAAAATGGTATAAGTCACTATACAGGTGGGATAGCATCATCCAACCCCATGAATACATAATACCATGATCCTATATATATTTAACTATCTCATGCATCTTATAGGAGATTGACACCCCACTCCCATCTATAGCTAAAAATGAATTTATCAAAATGGATAAGAACTTTCACAGTTACGAAACCTTAACATTAATAATCAATGTCAACAATATGTCACTATGGTTCCCTATGTGATGGCTCCCTAATGCCATAATAAATAAATATCTATAATCCTATTAGATGTCTCAAGAACCTATATTATCATGTAGCATGGCTCTTTGTGAAGAAATAGGTAATCATAAAATTTGATACACATCCTCTAAAGTAATGGTCATCTCCTTAGTTGGTAACCATAAATTACATGTATCTGTATCCCATCTCTTGTACAATGCAATCATCATGTGTTTATCCTAGTGCATAAGCTCCAAGAATGCCACATGTCTCAAACCTACTCTCTTAATCATAACCATCTCAGCATCTCCAAGGGGTAGACCCCATAGGGTCTCCATCATCCATCTAGTCTAAAACTCCCTCATATGGGCATCAACCTATAAAAGTACAACTAAATTAGGCATCAACAATGCAAAATCAAAATTAATAGATACCAATACACATCAAAAACTAGTCAATAATAATCAATATTATAACCTTGGCCTATTTGACACTAGCATTGCATATAAGAAAATAGTGTTGGACACTAATGCCACATCCTGGACACTAGTCCTAGGTCTTGGATAGTAGTGCCAAACAAGGATAGTAGTGTCATTATTCCAAACAAGCGCTAAACTATTATAATTTCAATAAAAATAGTAAAAAATGCATTAAAAATAATAAAAATAGGAAAAAATTTGGGCTCCTTACCAAGATAATCTCTTCCCTAATCTGAATCCATGCCTCAACCTCTTTGTAACAAGTCAAATTGGCCCCTCGTATCCTCAACATATTTATCTAACTTAGACAAATAATTTATTTCAGCTCAATTACTCCAAATAAATTCAAAAACTAATCAAATGACTTATTTAAGTCACACTTATCAAATTCCACCTTATTAAGGTTGCCCTTGCACACCAATTTCACTAACTAATACCAATCCCTTGCCAGCATGATATCTTGAGAACTGTATCTCTAATTTATGAACCATTTCTTGCATGTGGGACTTGACATCAATGTGCCATGTCCCATATTGACTAACAAATCTTATCATCACTTTTAAATCTACAAAAAAACAAAAAATATATTACCATAATTCAACTCAAAATAGATAAAACATTTATCTAATTACACATTTAATTATCAACTTTGTCACAATAAATACACTATTCAAACTTTTAAAAAATATCACACCCATTAATTAATGCTAGTACAGTTTATCATTACCACTTTTGGTTACACACCCTCACCATAGTCTTAGATCTCTCACCAAAAGGGGGAAATATACATAGATTACTTTAGACATACAGAGGTTATATAGATTTAGATACATAGGTATATGCAAAATAAAGTCTATATAGATATAGATTTGGACACACAAGTCCATTTAGATATAGCTATTTAGATATACTAGTATATTTAAATATTCATATTTATAGGTTCACATAGATACATGGGTCTATATAGATAGTTATATATACAAACACACATGTTTACATAGGTATTTAGATATATAGATATTCATATTCATAGGTTCTCAGATATATAAATATTTAGATATATAGACACACAGGTGTACATTGATAGGAAGATATACGTACACATAAGTTTACATAAGTATTTAGATATAAGTATATTTAGATTCTTATACTCAAACATATATACATTATACATAGATATAATTATGTAGATATATAGTTTTAACTCATATATATCAGTTTACTTAGATATTCAGATACCCAACTACATTACTTAGATATCAGGATTATGGGGCATGATGTAGAGTACACTTCCTTGATCCCCATTTTTATATTATTAGGTTGTACTTAGTACCATCACTATATTTTCACCAGTTTAGGTCACAGGACCATCTATAGTAGTCTATCCATAGCATTCCACTAGACCTAGTTTATATACTTAGATTAAGTCTAGATATCAGAGTGGGGGAAGTGAGCCTTGTTCCTCCACACATTCAATTTACATACTCATATTTATTCTAGATATCAGAGTGTGGAAAAGTGGGCCTTTTTCTCCACACATTTAGTTTACATACTCATATTTAGTACAGATATCAAGGTGGGGAAAAAAATAGGAGTTTTATTCCTCATGATTCAATTCACCATTTATATCTAGTATAGGGGCCATCCACACCATGTATTTCCTTTTCACATATTTCACTACATCTCCTATCCATTTCTTTGGCCAAGAAGTGGTCCAAGTCTAGTCGACATTCACTTAGGTAAGTACATGTATGATTTCCTCTTTTTCATTTACTCTAGTACTTTCTTTTCATTAAATTACTAGAATAAAAGAGGGGAAATGTAAACACCCTAATTTAGTCAAGAAACCAAAATTAATATGTATTTTGTTTCTCTTTCACATGAAGTTTTTAATGATGATAATAGTCCTTGTTCACATGGTTATTTTGAGTCTTTTGATCTTTTTTATGTCTTATTTTCCTTATTTGTGACACCCCCAGTAGTCATAAGTTACCTTTCCCCAATTACAAGGACCCCCCAGTAGTCATAAGTTACCTTTCCCCAATTACAAGGACCCCTATCCTATATTACTTGGTTCTATATCTACTTTAAACCTTAGTAAATTAGTTCCACTTTCAAGATAGTATCATTGGTGCTAGTGTCAAATTATGACTCTAGTGTCTGACGAGATTTTTCTCCCATGTTTGAGTCCTAACCCTTATGTGAGCCTTTTCTTATGTTTTTATCCTTATTTTATGACTTGTCAGCCAAGGAATAAGGTCTTATATTAGAAACAACTTTACTTATATATAAATAGCCTCAAAAGTCATTTTACATCTAGCATGTATTATTTTGGCACATGATTACATAAAATAAATCAATAGTATAGCTCAATACTCTACATACTACTCAGTCATCACATCTAAACATTGCATGCTTGATTAAAATAGAACCTAAGTGAAATTAAATCTAGCATACCATGTAATTTGATGGTGCACATTCCCTAAAGGATAACTACATGCGATCTAAGACCCCTATCATTGGGGTTAATGTAGGCAGCAGCCTGGACAACATGGGTTTTGCTTCACGTGTTTGTAACATCTAAGAACTCAATTTATTATTTCCTTTTTATATTTGATCTAGTTATTTTTTCATGTGTACATGTATTCATTAGTATTTAAGAAGATATTCATCTAAAATAGTGACATAAACAAGTCCTCAAATGACAAAAACCACCTACAAGACATTTATAACCTCTTGTAACTTCCTTAAAAGTTTTAGATAGTTCTTATAGGAGGGACATTAGAACTAGAATTAGATATTATAACCACATGACACTACTATATTGATATGTGAATTACTATTTAAGACCATATTTCAATAAACAATTAGAAGATAAAGGCTATCTACATGTTTATCTAACTTGTTCTAGTTCCCTGATCTACATAAAAGTATATTTATTTCAAAATAAGTACCTTTTCTCTTCTCATTTGTTATTTTAGGAAATTTAAATTAATTCAATCATTTCTAATTTGCATTCCATATTGACAACATACTCATCCCTTTAACAGCATATGATCTACATGTGTTAAGTCCTAAAAGGTTAAAACAAGTGTCTAATCTTAACCTCAATGGGTATATAGTATAAACTCTTCTCCAATTTATCAAAACCTTGAAAGTTAAGATAACCAACATTGAACAAAATGCTTTGAAATCAATTCATGATATTGATTCACAAGATGTAATAATTATTCTTCTGGTACCTAAGATATCTTTGCACTCTTTTCCAACTGGTTTTGTTTCACCCAATTTCACATTTTATTATGGAAAGGGTGATCCTAAGCATCTCTGATATTTATATGTAGCATGCCTTGATTATGGTTCAAATGATATATTTTTGACAAAATTATTTCCAAGGAGCCTAAATGGCTATGCTTTAAGATGGTTCTATGACTTACCAATCCAATCATTGAAAGCATTAAAACCCCTAGCTAATAAGTTTC
Organism: Torreya grandis; assembly: GCA_037957365.1. Classification (NCBI taxonomy): domain Eukaryota; kingdom Viridiplantae; phylum Streptophyta; class Pinopsida; order Cupressales; family Taxaceae; genus Torreya; species Torreya grandis. Next base: position 670,001 of record JARHVA010004245.1, read on the forward strand.
TAGCACATTTCTCCATTGACCTCACTGAAAAAATGTCATATACACAAATTTCCAAGATCAAATAAGGAACCAATGAACCTATAAATGAATATGTTTTGAGATACAAAATAATGTTGACTAAAATAAAAAATCCAATGAAAAATAAATATATTCAAGACATCTTTAAGAAAAGTTTATTGTTACATCCTCAATCCTCACTAAGCAAACTATTTGATTATTTGTATATATTTATAGTTAACAATTTAATTTGGTTATTTTTAATGAAGAATTGATATATATGTTGTTATGAGATAGTAGCATATTTCCTATATTACATGAATACATTGCTATGAGTTAGTTGTAGTGTATATTCTTATGTCATGATCATGTTGAGTTGTTATTTTAGTTGTATTCTAGGTTGTATATATGTCATGATGTAATGGATTAAATACTTGTTTATTGTGAGTTAGATGCAGGAGAACTCATCCCTTAAAGCATGACAGAGGGAGATCATCATTGAAGAGGGTGATATGGATGGATATGTCAAAGAATGATAGAGAAACTAGCTAGAACCCTACATACACCACATTAGATAGCACATGTTAGATGCATAATAAATGGTTGGTATAATGTGTTTTGTTGTTGTTTGCATTAAATAGTTAAACATGGTTTCTAGTATAGTTTAATTATTTTGTGAATTTCATCTAGCATGATTTTCTTGAATTCATTAATGCCTTTAAAAATGTGATTTGCATAAATTGAAAGTTATTAATTAATGGAGCTATCATTAAACCATTTTGACATTTAAAGTGTTAATTCAATTAGCTAATATATTAATTATTGTAATTGGAGATAAATAAATATTTAAAAAAAGGGCCTCATAAAGAAAATAAAATAAATATTATGGAAATAAATTGAATTTTATATTAGAAAAACATAAAAAATAAAAACAAAGAGAGTTGTTTTAAAAACAAAGAGAATAAAATAAAAATAACAACCATGTTAAAAGTAGAAGAGGAGAAAGCTTTAAAAAAAGAAAATAATGGTAATAGCTTGAAAAATAAAAATAAAAAATTAGAAGAGCATGGAGAGGTGAAGAAGGCAATGCTTCAAGGAAGGAAGCAAGAGGAAAATAGAGGAATTTTTCTAGATCAAGCCTTCTGACACCTTAGACAAGTAGGTATTATTATTTAATTCTACAAATATATATATATATATATATATATATAGAGAGAGAGAGAGAGAGAATGATTTTCTATATTTAAATGGTTTTATAAAATTTCACAAGATTGTATATATCAAAGATGTAAAACTAGATTATCATTGTATCACAATCTAATTTTTAAAAATCTAGGTCTTTCATGTAATATTATTAACACTATTTCAATATATACTATCTACGAATAGTATACAATTTTAAAAAAGTAGATAACTATCTGAATCACTGATTATCTATAGGGGCCATTAAGATCACTAACATTGATGATAGAAACACATTCGAAAAGACTCACCTCATTCAACCTTGGCCTCTCACTTGGTGGCCTGATATATTCCCTTGTAATTTCCATATAATCACTTGTATTAGAAATCAATCTGGTATCACTTTGATCAATGAGTTGATGTTTAGTAGTCAAGGTGTCCCTTGTGTGCTCAGCCATTATAGACTATAAAAGGATGTCATTATTGTTATAACATTTATCAAAACCTTTAACAATATAGTAAATTAAATCGATTGTGGAAAGACACTTATTTGAATTCGATTATATTACTATTTGGAAAACAAAGGAAAAGCATTCTCTATGGTCATTAAGCAATGTAAGGAATTATAGTGAAAAAAGGATGTATGCATAGTATTTTAGAATTTAATACATGATTTATACATAATAATGGTTTCATTAAGTAGAGGTTGATTGGTATAAATCACTGAGTTTTATATATAAAAATCATTGAGTTTTATATATACTAAAATCGTTGTGTAATTTGGTAATCATTAATCAAGAATAAATATAAACTCATGACATATTAGATAAATTTAGGATATTAAAATATGATATTGTAAATATATATATATGTTTCCAAACCATTTAAAAATTCATATGTTGTGCTCACTCAGTGATTTCAAATCACTAAAATATAGACCCCATCATCAAATAACAAATTCTAGTGTATTATTCACTTCACTATCAGATTTCTAGGATTATATAGTGATTCTTAAAATCAGAATTACACATGGTACAGAATGCTATGATGTTAATAAATTTATCATATTACATAACCATGCCCCATATAAAGATAGTAAGAGAATTAAAATGCAACAGGGTATGTGTTTTCCTTAAAGTAAGCAGCTTCATACATAATGAAGGTAGATGGTGAGTTAGAAATATTAATAACAATTTAAAGTATGGTGTCTACTTATACTAGCACCAATTAGTATTTTGCATTGTTGTCTAGGCTATAATTAAATAACAACCTGAACATAAGTATTAAATTGTATATATTCAACAAAAATATGTGAAAATTAGAAGTTCTAGCTCAAATAATAGAATTCCATTTGTGGTTACTTGTTAAACCTAATCATGGTTAAATCATAGTTAACAAAATATAATATCATTCATATCATGTTTATATCATGGGGATGTAATTTTATGTGATCTACACTAATAGAATAAGTTAATGAAGAGATCATCTATTTATAAAATTTTGGTTAAGGCAAATACCTAAAGATTATAATATACATGTCAACTATTCATATTTAAGTATACCAACTATGTATATATACAAACATGTGACATCATAAATTTTTTAAAGTTATAAAGAATACATAGTGTCAATACCAGTAGAGTTGTGGCTAAAATGCCTATTAAAGAACTCAACAGGGTATATGTTTGGTGATTAAGTGATTTATAAATCCCAATAGAGCATATTTGAGTTTGACTTATCTATGTATATATGTGAGGGTTTTGCATGTGTAATTGATGCACGAAACTATGAAAATATAGATCTAAACAAATTAATATCACATGTCATAAACATTATGAACTTATGCATACCGAACTAGGCAAAATTATCTACAAACTATGTGTGTGTGTGTGTGTGTGTGTGTGTGTGTGTGTGTGTGTGTGTGTGTGTGTGTGTGTGTGTGTGTGTGTGTGTGTGTGTGTGTGTGTGTGTGTGCGTGTGTGTGTGTGTGTGTGTACACATGAATAAGGTATGCATTAGTAGAAAAAAAGAGAGGATATATAAACTATAATCTTTATGATTTGAGATCACTTTTCATATATAGCATGGGAAATAAAATAGATTGTGTGGATATAAAACTATAAAAAGCTACATATTTATGACTTGATAATGGTATGTTTAATGTGAATGTAGGTATACATGTGCATAGGGGTGTGTACTTTTAATTATAATTCTATAGGTGATTCAAACTACATTATAGATTCTTGTAAAATAGGATCTTAGTTATGCATGCATACAATCCTTGAGAGTATAGAAAATACTAGAATGGAATATTTTATGTTCATGTGAACTAAGACTTTCTTTGTCATATCTAGTTGTTTAAATAGAATCTTATATTTCCATTTATTTATACTACTTTATTATAATTTATGTTTCTTCTGATTGCTAGTATGCATTTTAAACATTGGATATACCTGGTTGGTATAAAATATACTTACTTGCCTAATATTTAGGATTATGGGCATTTGATTCTTGAAATTATAGAATTGGTTATTCATGATTGAGTAGCATGCTCATGTGAAATAAACTATGATATTATTGGATGTCATAGAGGGTATTTTATTTGAAACTATAGTCTAAATGTATGTTATACAAAGGTGGTACAAACTATAATTAATATGTCTAAATTTATTCATATGTTTGACAGACTAAATGTATGCATGTTGGATATTTATATGAATAGCATGTTTTATGACAGTTAGTAAAAATTATTGTATTGTGTCTATTTTTCATAAGTAGACACAATACAATACTTTTTACTAACAGTCATAAAACATGCTATTCCTATAAATATCCAACATGCATACATTTAGTTTGTCAAACATATGAATGAATCTAGACATTATATATATATATATATATATATATATATATATATATATATATATATATATATATATATATATATATATATATATATATATATATATATATATATATAATGTCTAGATTCATTCATATGTTTGACAAACTAAATGTATGCATGTTGGATATTTATAGGAATAGCATGTTTTATGACTGTTAGTAAAAAGTATTATATTGTGTCTACTTATGAAAAATAGAGTGTACAGCCTAATATATATATATATATAATACTCAGGAGGTATAATCTAAACTTTTTTGCTTAATATTTCTATTATGGGATAGATATAATTGTGAAATTTATTTATACTTTTGATGGAATAAATGTATGATTTTTTATTATTCCTATGCTTAGAATGTTATGTTATTGCTATTAGGATGTATTCTATATGAAACTAATGGTTTTACTATGTTAACCACATCTCACATTGGTGTTACTAAGTAGTGAGATGAACTTCACTAGCTTAATAGTATCATAAAGCTAGATGAAGGTAATCCAATCAAGTGGTGTTTAGGAAATTGACTGATTTTTATATCATTATTATTATTGAAAACTTGGTCCAAGTAATGTTTAGTGAGACATTATCATTTATTGAGTATGATTTACATGTTTTTATGATATCTTATAATAGAATAGGTTTCTATGATACATTGGATGTTTAGTTCTAGAAATCATACAACACATAGGTATTATCTTATCTATCTGGATTCCCACACCATCACTATCTACTCATTCATGAAGGGAGGGCCATTTCCTAATGGAATTAGTATGGGGATCATTTTTCCATGGTTGGTGTGAAAAAGTGCTCAAATGATGATCTCCCTCCCCACAATAGTACTTACTTAGAGATGATACTTAAGATTGCCATAGTTACTAGAGTCTAGGGAACTACACTTCATGGAGCCATGTACATTATTTATGTATATTATATTATATTTATTATTGAAACATTATCATGATGAGTTATAATTACTTATTCATTTTACATTGATAGTAGTGGTTGTAGGCATGTATCATTCATGGTTGATTAAATATAATTACTTTCTATATTTGTATTATGTTGCATTTATTATAAAGATAGGGTTCAATGATATATGATGAAGTGAGATTAATTTATAGTTATAACACTTAGATTATTCTATATGATTTCTGATTAAATTCTTGTGGTGTAATATATTTAAAGTATATGTGTTTAAATTCAAAAAAAATCACATATTTCTAGGTAGATCCAAATGGAGATGTTACATTTACTTTCCCCATTACATGAGTCCATTATTTTTAAGAAGTTAAAATCATTTTATGACTTGTGCCATATTGTTTAATATCATGAAATGAAAGTTATTTCCTTGAATAAGCTTAAATATGTAGCAAACACATCGACTAAATCTACTACCAAGTTTCATATCAAACCAAGCTATAAGGTAAAATCTACATAACTTAAAATGAAAACAACCACAATGGTTAACATAGTGTCATATCCACCTAATAAAATAATCTTATTTGATGCACCTAAGATATAATTTACTTGAGTCTCTAGCTTTGATACTTAAGAATATTTTAGAGTTTCATCTCGTATCTCTCCCTCCTCCCATAGAGGTTGAAATGAGTCAACCTCTATGTTAGCATAGGTTCCTACATTCACCATTACATGCTAACTCTAGGGATAACTCATATGATTTGAGGAAGAGCTTGCAAGAAATGAAAAATCATTACTTAATATTTAGCTTATATCCTACGATCGTAGAGGTTTACACAATATTGAGTAATACTATGACTACCTACTTAGATAGATATTTAATGGTAAAACTCAAGTATGAAAACATAGTTGTCAAATTCATAGAGAAAAAACCTTTCTATTATTCATTAATATAATAATATATCTAACAATTGGAAGTAATTTGTAGACATCTACAAAGGAAGTTTATCAATTCATAGAGTTATTATGCAATATCACCCAACTTCACAATGAGTAGATAATATCAAATATAAAACAAAACCATTTTCAGAGTGATCATCTTGTAACACATATCAGTACCCAAAAGATATATCTCACATAGAAAGTGTAAAGCTATTATATTAACCATAAATTAATAAATCTATTTACAATCTTCATATTATAAAGCACTCATTACACTTTCATTCCTGATATCTAAGGCTATACTCATTCCTTCAAACATTTAATAAGAAACTTTACTCAAAAGAACTACATACAATATTACCCAACACTATCTAACCCATTCTACTATAATCTATAGGAATATATACTCCTAAAAACTATATTGGTATAACCATGATGTCTATACTTGGCATCTAATTATGTCAACCTATATTCTATTATTAAATATTCCATATACATGATCCCAAATTAAAATAGAATATATTCATAAAAATATTGTAGAATAATTGTTAACCAAAAAGAAATTATGATCCTTATCCACATGGTACATTCATAAATATGAGTAGTTAGTGTACACATTCCCTGGCTAACACTTTCTTAGACTTAAACTTTTATCTCATCCCGAGAGAAGACCATAAAGAAATAGGAGTTTATAGAATAAAAATTAGGTAGAACACATAGAAACCGTAGATCTCTCAAGGTGTCATTTACCAGTTTTCATCCATTATGCACTACTTAGCTACCCTCATGGGTTTTCAACTAAGTATCAAGCTAGTATATAACCCTTTCAAGTTTTCAATAGACTAGCAAAATTAGAGGGCTGCCCTTATGGGTTTGCAACCAAACCTATCCCTGTGGGTTCCTATGGTCCTACCAAACAAAAATTTGACAAGCAAAATTTCAAAATTCCCCATTGCAAAAAAAATTAACTGGATGGAGGAGGTAGTGGTAGAGAAATAGATGTAATCAGTGGTTTTAAGTGTATGGAGCTCTCTAAAAATAACTAGAAGCAATAGTCTTAATCTAGCATAATTGTTACTATAGTTGACTGGGAGGAATAATGGTAGGGACATCAATGAGTGAAGAAATGATACTATCAAACTCAGCCATGTCTATCTTATAAGTTTTCCAGTCAATCAAATAATCCTAAACATTACATAGAAGTGTCTGCAAAGGATTTTGATTATACAAAAATTGATAAATATCATTATTTATAGTAGAAAAGAGAGTGGATTTAGTAATAGTCATTTTTAATAGATATCCACATGTAAATGGGTTAGATTCTTAGAATAGCATTATGCTTGGATTCCATAAAAGGTGTTTCATGACATCTAAGTTTGTTAAGCCTAAAACTAGTGCATAAAGGAATCTTAAGATTGCATAGACACTTGAAATGTAGATGCAAACCTAGCAGAAGTGATTAGAGGGATTGTGCATTATGGCTTTGGAAGAACTCAAAATGGTAAATTTGAGGAGTGCACCATTCCATACCACATCCACTTTGGATTTATAGTCTATTAACTGATGGCCATAACCATGGCTTAGCTGATCACAGTAATGAGGTCATCTTGATAAAGCTCTAAGAGCTTGTATAACTCATATGACTCCTCCTTAATATCCTAACCTTACAATTCAAGATAGTTGACATGTTGGATGGTCACCCAATCCTACATAAGTTGGGCCACTAAATTTGGAAGTTTTGTGTGATCCAGCATAAAACTTGGGCCCATAACTTGGGAGTAAAGGGTGGAGTAGGAGTCTTCAATAAAATTAACAATGTTATTGAGCACACTCTATAGGTCAGAGTTATCTTACTACAATTGGGACACCCTATGTTATAAATAAACAATAGTTGACATAATAGAATCTTGAAAATTGGAATCACCCTCCAACTGATTATCTAAGGAAATCTTAGAAACATTAAGAGATGCTTCATTTTTGGGTGGGGGAATAATGAATACAATACTAGAGGTATTGGCAAGAAGTCACCATAATGGAGTGAGGGGGAATGAAAAGATGGTGTGACAGGAGCATGTAGAAGGAACATCCATGAGGGTTAAGTGTTAGAACTCAGATGTCATAATAGGATCAGGTTTTGATAAGTCCTAACCTTGGCTTGGGAGGGATTGATAAGTAAAATAGGTAGGAGGTGGAGTCATAAATGGCATTTGTGAAAGAGTGTTCTATGCAACCTTAACCTACTTCAAAAGAGTTGGGAGATCCTTAGGCAACATGGGCATAGTGTAAATCTCTATGGTTATTGGTAGAGGCTAAGGAGTGAGAGGTATAAATCATATGGTTTATACATCCTCATCTTTTATTGTCTCTTGAGTGTATTTAGTTAGAGCTACTAGCTGTGTCAATGCCACCTACACTACAAATGTATGCTCAGCCTCATTAGTAGCCTACTTATTTTCCAGATCAGTAGAAACATCCTACTTTCACACTTTCTTTGACTCAATGAGCTTATTTTTTTATGCCTCCATGTCTACAATATACATGGATTGGATGGGTATATCCATTGGTACATGAATTATTTGTGCAATTAGTTGGGAAATTTCCTCCACAATCACTAGTTTACACAACTCAATAATGGGTTGTGGCTCCCCTATTTGTATGGGAACCTAGATTTGATGTTGTTATTTTCCCTCTAAATATTTTTTTTGTCATTTCTTTATGTTATTTATTTTCTTCTTCTGTACTTGGCAATTCATTGTGCTTCTTCTCGGGTAGCCTATTTTTCCTATGATGTTTGTGTATCCAATACCACCTCTTCAGTATCAGTTAGGGGTTCATCTAACTAGGATGATTCAAAAATAATAATGGATCCACACACTATTTCCCACAACACACATCCTTTTTAGCACCCAAAGCTAGGTGAGTCCTTAGGAAATGACATTGCAATCCCTCTTAAAGATATAGGAGTTATGGAAGATTATTGGGCTAAAGGTGAAACTTCCTACTTGTCTTCTTTAGTAGTAGTTTTATATCTATGCAACATGCAATGCCTATGCTAGATAAATTATGGTAGACTCTTAGTAAGAGGATAAATTTATTAGGTATAAAAGGACTCTCCAAAACTACCTTCTACTATAATTTTTTCTTGTAGTTGTTGAAGTTTGGCTTCCTCACCCATAGTATCCATAATAATAGAATACAAACAAGTTAGGAATTCTACCCACAAATGTTGGGGTACCTACTTCTATACTTGTATTATATGAACTTATTTCCAAAATAAAATTTATTTTTATTCTACCCTCTCATATAAATAACTATCCATGTCTACAAGCAAAGTCTGATAGACCCCTTGTTCATCTATTTGAATGTTTCTCCACTCACATTTCATAATAATTTGAGGCACATGTGGGTCATATAAAAATGTCTTATAAGTTTGATTCTTCCTTCATGGATGAGAATATGATAAATGAATCACATGGGATTTTCACTTGCCTCATTTTGATAGACTAGATGTCATCAGGGAAGTTTATGTAGTTTCCACTAGAATGGGAACATCAGGTGTAATTATCTATAAAGGGGTCACTCTACATGCAACTAGAGTTTTCTATTGGGTGACTTATTTTGTTCCATATGCATATTAATAAATAAGGGAAAAATTACAAATAGAGCCTTTGGAAGCTCATGAATATAGATATAAATTCCCACTAGAAGCTTCACAACCACTACATGTTGGCCTAGAAATTACATCACAAGTGGTGGGATTATTGAGTTACTGAGCACTAATTCCATGAGTTCATCCCACTATGCACTAAATATATGTTGATGCATAAGGTAAACACTTTCACTATGTTTCTAAATGAGGTTATGTAATGTAGTGTTTAGCCATTAATCTACATCTAGATTGATAATGCCTTTTGGAGACTTATACTATGTAAATATGAGAAACATCACCAAAATTGATATTAAAAAGTGTGTTTCATGGATGTGATGACTTTTTTAATATTTATTTTAAGCTCAACCACTATAAATTCTAGATAATTAAATTATTCCCCTATTAATCTATGTGGTGCATAATATCAATGACCCCTTTTGTGGCCTCCTTCATGGCTTTCATTGTTTGCTAGAAATGTATAGTAATACACTCTGCTAAGATGAAGATAGATTCATCTAAGATGTCATCCAAATGAATTACATTATTTCCTTAGCTATAGGCCTCATTAATCTTAGAAAAAATCAAAGGATCTTTTGATTTGTAAGGCACAATAGAGCATCCACATGTCAATTATTTTGGCCCTTACCATCACAACCTCATTCACATATATAGTGATGTCTGTAGATAAATATATTTTCCCATTATTATACCTTCTCAATATAATTTTAATGATGTCATTCAGTTGGTCAAATATAGATATCTAAATTAGGTACTCCACATTGATTTTGTGTAACTTATGTGGTGGATCAATTTTTAAAGGTTGTGCATCCATGATTACTTTAGGGAGAAACAATATTTATTCAACACATTTGAGATAAGGGTATGCCTTAAGATCTAAAAAAAATTCTTGGCATATGTTTACACCAACCTAAATGTTTTATAATTATGTAGTGGAGAACATTTTGATGAATTTTGGTTGTGTGTAGGTGGCCATCATGAATATCTTGACACTATGGCTAATTTGGTTAAAATACAAGTAGTACAAAGTGGTGTGAAAGACTTGGAGATATGCTCACCAAATTAATTTAAAATAACTAAGTATAAAATGGTAATTCAACTAGAAAAAGGGGACATATATAGATCTTCACATGCTTGGTGCTATATTTTATATTTAAATGTGCCAAATTACCTCAGGATATTCTTTTGAAAAATATTAGTATCTAAATCTTTGAATTGATTAGCCAACACACTTTTACCAATGTGGCATCTTTTTGCAATGGTAAGGTGGAATAATGCAATCCATGAAATTGATGAATTAATTATTCCATCTCTTGATGTGGACTGTTATGATTATTTGGGAACTATGTTACCTATCTCACATGGTGGTAAAACACCCATCCCTTAGTCATTAGTCTTCATCAAGATCTTTGTCATACATAGCTTTCCCAGACTTAATAATTTTTACTTGTCACTCATTTTAACCTTGGTATAGATGCTTTCTTCCCAATTATGCACAATGCCTCCTTATTATGGGTTACTAGAGCCAATTTATTTTCATGTACTATTAAACGATACACACAACATAAAAAAAACCAAACCCAATCCACACATCATGAATGAAAATGAATCTTACGCTAAATTGGTGTAAATGAGCACCTATTCTTTCCTAGGTACACAACTTATTGGTAGTGGGGTTTGAGCCTACTTCTATTCACCTTTCTAGGCAAAATGGTACCTTTTAAATCCTACAGTTTCAGTATTCTTAGCTATAATAATTCTTAAATAATATATGATCCTTTTTGATGAATGTTCAATTTTCCTAGAAAAGATCAAAACTAGTTATCATATAGCAGGATGAGATGATCTATCTAAATTTATTTAGTGCATGGATTCTTGTCATGCCAAGCTTTCTATCTACACTTATTTACCTCTTATGTCTATGTTGATCTATAGTGGTCTTCATCCATTTTATTTTGGTATAATATCCTACTCCCTAAATATTATTGATCAAATATACACATAATGATTATGATCTGTAGGCTAGGTACAACATACTCTAAGGGCATTATTGCTTCTAGACCATAAACCATTTGAAAGGGGGTAAACATTGAGGCACATTTGTAATGCATTCGATATACCCATAATACTTTAGGAAGTCTATCCTCCCAATCATCTCATTGAACATCACAAACTTTTATAAACATCTTACCTAAGACTTTGTTTGTATCCTCTACTTGACCATTCACCTGAAGGTGGTAGGCTATACTTTTATGATGTGATATGATGAATTCATTAGTAAGTGTTTCTATGGTTTTATTCAAAAACTGTGTAATTCTATCACTTACTAGTCTGATTGGACACCTAAATCTGGTGATTATGTTCTCATATAAAAACTTTATTATATCCTTTACATAAAATCTAATTATCATAGTAGCTTTGACCAAATTGGTAAAATAATTAGTTGTAGTGATTATATAACATGCATGATTGCATTTACTAGGCATATTGATATGTATAACAAAATCAATCCCCCATTTTTTAAAGGGTTATTGTCAAAGCATTGGCTGGAGTGGAATTTCATCTTGATGCTTTGGCTTTCCCATCCTTTGATAGACATCACATTGTTGTGTGATTTTATGTGCATCTTGAAATAAATAAGGCCACCATTGTCTAGTTTACAAAAAAATTCTTGTTGTATCATCTCTAGTGAAATGAGATCCAATGATGCCTTGATGTGCTTCTTCAATAAATTGAGGTCATTTATGCTTGAGTGCTACTCTACATAGTACTTTTTCCTTGCCTAGATAGTATAGGAATCCTCTTATGATATTACAAGTAAGGGCTTTAGTAATCAACTACTTATTTTCTTGCTCTTTGTAGTGTTCCAAAAATGTCCCCTATTCTATAAAATATGTGATCTCTTTCAATTTTTTAGGAATCATAGACACCTCACCTAAAATAAGTGTGCATTAGGTGATCAAGAATTTCTTCTAGATCTTTACCATTTTGAAGCTGATGCAAATAGTCTAGTCCCACATTCTCTTGACCAAGTTTGACATTAATGTAAACCTAAAACTCTTGAAAATGTATTAATAGTCAAGATATACAACCTCCTAGCAAAAGTTTATTTACCAAGTAACGTAGTGTTTGATTATTGATGAATAACTCAAATGGTGTAACTAATAAATAATGGCAAATTGTTTATAGTGTGAATACTATCACAAGGGCTTTGCACTTAGTGGTATCATAATTATGTTTAGTCATAGATAATTTCTGATTGGAAAAATGAATGAGGTGATCCAAAACACCTTTTCTTGGTTATACCAACATAGTGCCAACTATGATCTCTGATTCATCCACATGTACATGGAAAGACTTATTCCAATACAAAAAAATAAATATTGGTGCAGTTACCAACCTTTGATTTAAATCAATGAATCTTGCCTGGCATTCATCTATCCATATGAATCGTGTATCCTTCCTTAATAAATTATCTAAAGGGGAAGATATTGCATCCCCTTAATAAACTTTATATATTAGCCTTTATGTTCAAGGAAGGATCACACCTCTATCACAGTTAGGGGTGGTGGCATTCCCATAATTACTATGATCTTGGCTAGATCTACCAAGATACCTTTGTTGTAAACTACATGACTTAAAAAAAAACCCAGAGCATGTAAAAAATAAGCATTTTTTTTAGTTGAGCACTATCCATAGTGCCTTTCATATTTATAACATCAATCTTAGTTTGGATAATTGATTTTAAAATAATGAAAAGAAATACCCAATCATCTAAATAGACTTCTAATAAATCATGAATGAAATCCTTAAATGCAGCTAAAATAGCCCTTAAGAAAACTACAGGTGCATTTTTAGGCCAAATGATATTACCTTATATGCAAAAGAACCCCATTCTATTGCAAAGGTCATCTTGGCTTTTATTCTATGATTGGAATTTGATGGTACCCACTAAAACCATTAGTAAAGGAATAAACCTTGTGGCTTATGACTGATTCTAGAACTTCATCAGTTTATAGGATAGGGAAAGGGTCCTTAATGTAAGCCTCATTTAAAAGATGATAGTTGCCACAAACTCTTATCTCACTGGTCTTCTTTGTTTAAACCACCATAGGACTCATCCAATTAGATTTCTCCATAGGAAAGATAATTTTAGCCTTCCACATATGGTCTAATTCAATTTTGTACTTTAGCTTCATGTTTGGGTTTAAATAGTATGGTATTTTCTTAATCATTCATGTGCATTCATTTAGTTCAATATGCATCTCCCCAGAGATGGGTCCACACCCTTCACTTTAGTGAACTTGGTTAGGAAGGCATCCTGATAATCCCACAAAAGTTTTAGTACTTTGGATACATCTTGTTATGACTGGTAATCACCAATATGTGCCAATTTTATAACATCCTTAGTTTCAATATTCTCAATGTGTTCCTTCAAGGGTTCATGATAAATATTCCATTCTTCCTCAATAATGGAATCATGTTGTATTCATTCAACTTCCCATTCTATACTATTAATACAATATAACCTGTCTTCTTCAGATGATTTTATGATTGGACCTAGAAGTGTCTCAACTTCCCATTATAATTTGAATAATTCTATGAGATCCATATTATCCTCCTCAAATAAATTTATGTTCCACTCACCTTTGTCTTTTATTTTATGACATGGTTGTATAGATACCTTTGCCTTATCCTTATCTAATTTATAGGCATATAAAGAGTTATTCAAATTGTAGGTTACATCATAGGAGGATTTTGAATCAGTTAGTCCATCAAAGTCTTCAATCCTCCCATGTCATAGAAAAATCTTTAGCTTCTACAATGCCTTATGTGTCACAGGGTTATCATCTTTGAAAATAAAGGTCTAAATTAAATCATCTTAAAATTGTGCCCAATGTCTTGTCTCCCTTTTACATTCCTAGTGTATATACCAAAGCAGTAGGAAGGGTACCTAGAGTCTAATGGAATATATGTAACCAATACTTTGGGGAGATAACCTCCACAATCCATATCTCAATGCATTGGTAAATATAAAGCTCAAGGAAATATCCTTCATGAAATATTGGCCAGTCTTTCATTACTCCTTTTGGTAACTAGAACCAAGCTAGAAGGATTTCATAAGATTTATCCTATTTCATATGTGCCTCCTTATGTATAGACCACTATTTCATAGTAATCCCCTTCAATGCATGTGTGAGAGTACTAGCTCTTTGGTCAATATCAATCATGTATTATTGAAATCATAGAATAAACTAACTAGCATCCTCAGTGGTAAAGTAGTGTGATAGTTGGTGTTCTATTACAAAAACCATGCATAAATTTTGTACCTCATGATCACCCTTCATCCAATTGAGAATGTGAGTGTCAAAATCTCCAATTACTAAATGAGCCCTATCCCAAAGTATAACACCTTCTCTCATTGATTCTATGTAATCTTAATCTATTTGACTAGCTTGATATAAAAAAATCTATGTTTGACTCAATTGGTGACCTTATGGACATGGAACTTACATCATCTACTAGTAATGGTGGAATATCCACACATGGTAACATAGAATTGAGAAGTAAATCCTCTAAATGCAATGGTATCTTTGATAGGATTATGTGATTATAGAGGAAATCACACTCAGTGGATCATAAGGCCTGTCATCTATCTTTAATGTTTACCTTCATCCAACTATTCTCATCACACACATAGGGAGAGTCCAACTATCTAGGGATACAATATGCCTTTTGTCCATCTTTATTTAAAGGAATCACTATAATATTATCTCCTGAATGAGATTCCAAATAGTTCCTTACTGTATTGATGGTCATCTGACCATCACAGGCCCATTTTTTCTAATGAGTGTAGGATAGTGCATCTCATCCATCTTCATATCTATGACTTCAAAGTCACCATCAAGCTCAGTTATGTGACTTTGATACCCACATCCTTCAATCAGCCAATTGGCTTAATGTACCCATAATCTACAAAAATTAGTGTAACTAGGTTGTAACTTAGCATAGGTCATCCAATAGTAACCCATGTTGATTGAGGGATCATATTGACAGTGCTACCAAAATCAAACACTACATTGAGTATCCCATACCCTGCTATTTCAATGTCTATTATCAAATCAACATCCCATGGTTTTTTAGTTTTTACATATCATATCAGTTGATCTGCTCATTTTTGGCCCTTTTTGTATACTCTAGCATATTATGGATCAAATTAGTGATGTTCTATGAGATGTCCTCATTGTTTAGTGTATTGAAGAGCTTCATCAAGTTTGTCAAGGTAGTGACAACACCATCTTATCAAATGATACACACTATTTCCTATAGATTTTCAAATCTATAGCGATAACATCATATTCAGTCATCTCTCATTTTTGAATTATTTTTAAAATCTATGCTACATCGCACATTAACCCTTTCTCTATGATGGGTTTGGGATGCTTGTTTGGTTGTGTTTTCCTGATCTCATGGTCCTGTGACAATTCTAAAGGGGTAATCCCTGATCTAAATGTCACTAATGAGTGATGACTTATAATAATGCATATTCTTAGGGATGTGTAGTTAACATATTTACATTTATTATATCCTTGTCCTTGTGTTTCTTATCGAACACTAGACAATCCTTTATATCATGTTATTTAAAAATCCTAAAATAGGCACAGTAGGATTGACGTTGCAAATTCATAAGGCAATTCCTTTGTACATGGTTAAATTCATCATATAGATAGAATTGAATTGGGGTTCAAAGTCCATTTCCTCTACCTCCTTGTGGTCCTCCTTGGTAACCTACCCTCATTCCTCCATGGTATCCTCCTCTATTTGATTAGAAACCTGAATTACCAAACTATTGTGGTCCATAGTTTATAAAATTCAATTGAGGATTCCACCCTTCTATTTTTAGGTTGCCCACATATCCACCATATTGATCTTGAGTTGGTTTTGGTGTCTATATATATTGTGTTGGCTATGAGATTATAAAATTCAATGAGTTTTAACTATGCACAAGGGCTAACCAATTCTAAACAAGTAGATTCTAACTAGGTATGTTTGTAGGTTGGTAGGTTTGTACCATTAGTTCCCAAGGTGCAATATCTAGATTAGTCCTATACTTGTTAAATTTAGGTGTGATTATAGCTTAAATTATAGTATTTTATTTCTATTTAGAAGGATCTTTTTGGTGATATCTTCTCTCAATTCTTGTAGTGTTTGGTAGTTCTTCTCATCATGGTTATGGGCTTTACAGAATTTGTAGTACAAATTTTGTGGGTTTTTTACATACTATTATAGTAGATGATATTGAGATGTTACATGTCCTACTATGCAATATATATCATATAACTCAATTTTTATTCTTGTCTACTCATTCCTGTGGTACTCTTCTTTGCCCCACTCTATACACCAAAGATCTGACCTAGGTCTTGGAACTACTTCTTGTTGTTCTAATATTTTTATGAGGATTTGTAAGGTGTTATATATGTATGAAATAGGATCCAAATCTCCCCCATAATATTTATTTTTTTCCACTTAGATTTTAGTTATTCTAGCTATTGATTTATTAGTGAACTGGGTTTGCATAATAATAAACATTATCCTTGGTCATAGTCCCTCTACAAACCAAGTAGCCTTATCTTTGTCTACCATAACAAACTTGAATTTATTTATTACATATAAAAATCTAAAATCATATTTTAAAATAGTATCTTTGTCTCCTTTCCTAATTTCCTTGTGATCTTGTATGGTTTGACTAGAGCATTTCTAGACTTTAAATTCTATGATCAGCATTATTTTGACTTCTTGTAATGTAGCTTGGTCAACACCTTTGTGTAATATAAATTATAATTCCATAACAACCAACACTCTAATCAAATATCACTTCATCACTTCTTCATTGATGATTCCTTTAGCTTGCCATTTCATAGTGCAAGTGAGTAAGTACTATTTCAGGTCTGCAGCCCCATCATAAAGAGCCAGGTGGGTCAGTGCTCCTAATTTATCTACCATAATGGGGTTTCCTATAGGTATCATAGTTGATTTTATTAAAATTTTCATTAGGTATGGTTGAATTTTTGGGTGCTTCTTTGTAATTTGGGTTACCTCCTAGTCTGGCAGTGGTTATGTTGTCTCCTCTAGTTCTGTAGATTTGGTAGTTGTAGATATATCTTCATTGTCTCCTTCCTCTCCTAATATTTTAATTTTTGTAATGAAATATTTATCCTATGCAATAATTAAAGGATATATATCTATAGATAGTAATTTTGGTATGTTCTTTTGTTGTTCTGATAAACTTTGTGTAACTTCACAATATGTAGTATTTTGTCTTCTAGGGTTTTTCTATGAAATTCTTCTAGAATTGGTCCTTTCCAAGTGTCATCATCTAAATTTGTGTATGAATTACTATTATTTAAAAAAAAAGGGATCGAAGGATGTGTGCCCCCTTAGGAAATAATCCTTACCTCAAAATATGTATCTTTCAAAACTTGAACCTATACTATGTCTATGACTATAAGACAATCATTGGTTTTCTTTCTAGAATAACCTTACTAGAAATTAAAATCTTTTAACCATTTTTTATACTTATATACTACTATTTATTCTTTATCCATGTTAAATTCTCATCACTTCCTCACACTTTATCTTTACTTTAGCCAGGCTCCTCGCACTTTATCTTTACTTTGCCCAAGCTCCTCACTATGTCTCTTCTCACTGTGCACTTATCCTTATAGTCTCCTTTCATTTAAATCATCAATACTACTCCTCCTCCTATTCACATTTTATAAAACACACTTTGTTTATTTCATCTCCTTTATTGCCACAACTCTCTTTCTAGCTCTAAAGTCTTCTTCCAATCCTTTTCCTCTAGATTCTCCATGTTGAACTCAGGTTCAAGCTCTATCTTTTCATATTTTGTTCAGTCTCCCTAATGCTACATATACCCCTATTGTGCCTAAAGTGAATACTCCATATGTAAAGTAATAGGTACCATCACTTTCTCCACAACCAGCATCTTAATGAGTGTAAGAAGACACTACAAGAATTTTCCTCTTATCCCTATCATAAATAGATCCTTTGCCACTTCAAATGTTATATATGTTTGTACTCTAAACTTTGTGATATACTTATCAATGGTCAAATCCAACCAATGATCTATCACATGGGTCCAGTTAGTGTCTGAAGCCTGAAGTTATTTGATCTTATCCTCAAACCACGTAATGTTAGTAGTCACATGAGATCTAAAATAATGATGTTTTAGATGATCCAATTAGTAATCTATAAATATAATTAATTCACACCAAAATATCCCATAAATATGTTCCTACATAATCTGTTATTCAAAAAATCCTATTCTCTAAGCTTCCTTCTACCCAAACTTGACTATTTTCTGATCTAGCTAGGATTCCATGTCTCTTTGACTAGGAAACCACCTTGGCATATACTAAAATAATGAGTTCCATGATCCACCAAATCATTATTAGAAGAGGTTCCTAGGTTCACTAGAACATGTTAATTATAGGGATAACTCTTATAATTTGAGGAAGAACTTATGAGAAAGGAAAAATCATTACTCGGTATTCAACATATATCATAGGATCATAGAGGTTTACACAATCTTGAGTAATCCTATGGCTACCTAATTAGATAGATATTTAATGGTAAAACTCAAATATGGTGACATACTTTTCAAATTTTTAGAGAAAATACCTTTTTTATTCATTAATATAGTAATATTTCTAACAGTTCAAAGTAATTTATAGATGTCTACAGAGGAAGATTATCAATTAATAGATTTATTATACAATATCACCCAACTTCACAATGAGTAGATAATATCAAATATAAGACAAAACCATTTTCATGTGAGATAGTCTTGTAACACATATCAGTACCCAAAATATATATCTCACATAGGAAGTGCAGAGTTATTATAATAACCATCAATTACTAAATTTGATTACAATATCATATTATAAAGCACTCATTACACTTTCATTCCAAATATCCAAGGTTATACTCATTCCTTCAAACATTTAATAAGAAAATTTACTCAAAAGGACCATATATAATATTACCCAACACTATCTAACCCATTCTAATATAATCTATAGGAATATATAATCCTAAAAAACTATATTATTTTAACCATGATGTCTATACTTGATGTCTAGGTATGTCAACCTGTATTCTATTGATAAATATTCTATGTACATGATCCCAAATGAAAATAGAATATCTTAATATTAATATTGTAGAATAACCATTAACCAAAAATAAACCATGATCCCTGTCCACTTCATATATGTGATTGGTTAGTGTACACATTCCCCAGCTAACACTCTACCAAAAATACATGATCTTAACACATATTGTGACTATCACCAAGACCTTAGGCATTCTAAAAATATATGTTATACCTTGAAACATAATATCCAAGATCTTCTTGATAACTAATAGATTACCTTTTATGATCCTCTAAAGGATTCATGTTCACAAGATGATGACCATCAAAAGTAGAAGATATTTTACAATCCATTGCAATATCATTCCAATAAAGAGATAGAAGTGAAAATGGAATATAATGTACACCCTCCTCCATCACATTATCAGCACCTATTAGATGGAATTATTGGAACGTATACATACATGATACCTCATATGGTTTAGAGAGATTGTATTTCATTTGATGATAGTGAATTATAGATGATGACTCATATCTTCATTCATTATTATTTTTATCATACCTTAATCATCAGCTTGTACATAGTTTTATGATTTATAATGGTGCTAGTGAGAATGTATCTACCATTATGTTACTTACACATTTGGGATATACACATGATTATGTATACCCTTCGACCAAAATACTTAGAGCATTCAATGGAACATCACAACACATTATTGGTTAGAGTGATTTACCTTTACAAGTTGGTCTAGTATATGTCATTACTACCTTTTTTATTACATCATTTATGGGAGTCTTTAATATGTTATCAGTATGACCTTGGAAACATAAAATCCATGCATTACCTTCCATAATGTAGGGGTGTATTAAATACATTCATACCAATAGGGTAGTCATATTTTCCATAATTTCATATGAACATCCACTTGAACAAGAGAAGCTTATTCCTAGATAACTAATTATAAAACATATTGGTGTTAACCATCAGCAAAAGGGTAAACAATAGTTAATACCATTTCATAGGTGACCCATACCTGAGAGACCATTACACTAGAGATACATAATAGACTTTATAGAATCTTCATCTACACCTACATGGTCCACCTAGTTTCTAAGAGAAAATGAACATGTTCCAATTATAGCTACACTATATAAATGATAGAACACTAAACAATGGATTCCATGAAACCATACTCATGTTACCTCTTCATGACCATAGATTCCTATGATACATATGCATATTACCATAGTTTCTACACTTCTATAAATTCATCTATACGTGCTCATTGGTAGTATCACTAGTTTGATGTAACCATATTTTGAGTTTGGAGATACATGTGAGCATCCATTAAATGGGATCATAGGTTAAATATTTTCCCTTTCCAAATATTAAAATAAAGTCAATAAATTCAAAAACATTCAAATAAAATCAAATATACAAAAATATTCATCATACATATGTTTACTAGATCCTTGGCATTTATGATGTTTACTTTATGTTATTAGATAACATATCATTTCTATACACATATATGTTTCACACATACTTGAGTGTGATATAGTCATACCCCATACCCATGATACTTACACATACATATGTTGGACCTTTCCTCTTCCCATATGGCACACTATGCTAGGAACATTTAATTCTTTCATCATAATTGATACAAGTTATATTATTTTATGATCACCTTTACATTATCATTTTGAGCTTATATACTAATGGTGGTCATAACATTATTTTAATTCCCCCCATCTATATATGGTATATCACCCATTATTAATCCAATAAATTGGATTAGGATCAAGGAGTTGTTAACTCAAAGAGATGGATCCTCATCTAGGTGTTATGACTTTAATTGGTATAGGAGGGAAGAGGGAGGAATAACTTGGGTTCAGGTTCATTCATTTGACCATAGACTAGAGTTAATTTAGATACTAAAATATTTTATTCATGAATTACTCCCAATTATTTCATTTCCTTATAATATTATTTCCTTCATGGGTATGTTCTCCTACTACCAATGGGATTTGTTTAATGCAAATGGAGTTAATGGATATTGGGTTAATGCCTATATAGGGGGATCTCAAGTCCCTAATTCAATTCTTTCTATTTCTATTTATATTTTTATTTCTATTTATATTTCTATATAGGGCAGCTTACACATGCCTATACTCATTTTTACATTTGTCATAGTGTACTTTATATGTTATGTTACATGAAATTTTTGATAACACAAACATGCAAGGAATAGTGTGATATTATTATGCTAGTTTATTATACTTATATTCACATTATCACTTCCTTGAAGTCTTTTTCTTGATTGATATTATCTTTCTTATGGAATTTTTGAACATGTTCCTTACTTGTTGGCCCCCGTGCCATTGTATGCAGTTTTCTATTTGGACTTTTGAATATGTCATTCCTTTGAGTGTGTGGCATTTGAATATGCCCCTTGTTTACAATTTCCTTATACCTCTTTAGTTTAAAATTGAATGTTTTTTGTATTCCTAATTGTTTGTTGAACTTGTGTGTGTGATTATTTGTTGAACTTGTATTGTTACTTTCAATATGTTTCCATGATACATATCATGCATATTAAGGCTTAGCAGGACCCCATACTTTGATATTCATTAATATATGTACTTAGACATGCCATGAATATATGTTACATGATTCATACATAGATTATATACTTATCTTATCCTTTTGACGTAAGGTAACTTCCAAATTTCATTTCCCTTGTCCCAAAATGGGGGTATATTAGTAGGGGCATGTCATATAGACATGACCTCCACACTTATACAATTATAAAAATTTATATAATTTTATTCAAATTTACATGATTTATATATACACTTGGGTCAAAATCATATACATTACACAATTTTTTATAGATTTAGGATAGATTTTCTTAAATTTATGATAGAAATTATACATAGTTACAGAGCATAGGCTACATTTTGATAGATACTTCAGCGTAAGACACATTATAGGTTCATATTCCATGCAAATGTACCAAAATTTATAAATACATATTCAAAATTATTCAAACATATTTACCAAGAAACACCAATACTTTACCAAGAATCACCATTTTCACCAAAAATCATTGTTTTGGGTCTTTTTATATGTAGTAGTTGGATTATTTTAGTATTGTGGTTGAGATTCAACACCCTAAATAGCCTAACACTACTTCTATTTTTCAGGTTGAGTTGGTTATACCACTTAACCTATATCTTACCTTATTGTTACTTGAGTTTTACCATTGAGATTCAATGATCTCAATGGTCATGTCACAACTCACCCTTGCACCATATTAGGGGAATTATTACATTCCAATATCCCTCTTCAAATATCCAAGTTTATTTTTGAAACTCTCTCATATCTAATGATTCATAAGGAATCATCTCTACCAGGTCAAAGTACTAAGGGGAAACATGGTTGCATTGACACATAGGTGTACTCCTTCCTTGCTCTTTATTTTTAATCATTTAAATTATATAAAATTTCAAATTATATCCATTTATTTGTACTATAGAATGCTTTTGGTTATAGGTCATGCACCATTAAAACACTCAAAGTGGGATCAAACAAAGGCAAGGTATGTTATACATACCCAGGTATGCATTTATTTCCTTTAACATAATAATTTCATTCTTATTCATTACTAAAGTAAATGGGATGGCAAGTGTAGATAATTAAATATGATTTAAATAGAATCTAAATCTTGTATACTTGAAAAATACATATCAAGGATGTACCTTTCAGTTATAGACCTTCATGTTTTCGAAAGGCTCACATTCACCATCTTGTTGTGCCTAAATATGTATCTTATGGTTTGACCCTATCATTTCTGATGACCCATATCTCCGGCATATATATAAATCTTAAAAATTGATATATATATATATATATATGTATATATATATATATATAGTATCCCTATGGGATGTAAGTGTTTGACGTGCTAGGAAAATATAGAGGATCTAAAAGTGGTGGTGGTGGTGGTGGTGGTGTGTGTGTGTGTGTGTGTGCTAGGAAAATATAGAGGATCTAAAAGTGGTGGTGGTGGTGTGTGTGTGTGTGTATACATACACACACACCACCACCACTTTTATATCCTCTATATTTTCCTAGCACGTCAAACACTTACATCCCATAGGGATACTTATGTCAATGTAAGTGTCCAAATTCTTATCAAGTGTCTAGTCTTAAAAATTCATATGATTTCCAAATATTTTGAGTCATGTGGGTTGGACCATTTATCTTATTTAACCCTAACATGAGATATTTTCAAAAGGTGTGGTATAAATACATATCTAATTCTACTCATTATGCATCTAGAAAATACCAAGCAAGTACCTATTCAATCTCAATCAATTAATTATATAACTAAGTTATATTTCCCTATTCTTCCCTATTTTCATATTGACCATAGGAGTAGTCATATTTCAAGTCTAAAACATTTAAATAATGCCCATGAGTAGTATTTTTTAGGTTATAAGCTAGATCATTGTATGCCTTTGCATATAGTATATTTCACCTTTATGCACACACAATCCAAAACCTATGGGGAAAATACATAATTTTGAGGCCCTCATTGGAGTATTGGCTATGTAGGTAGTGCTCATTGACATAGGGGTCCTTGAGGTTATTTCAACACTATGAGCCCACTAACACTTTTTTTGCAAGGTAAGAATACATAAGGTGAGGAGCTAGGGTTTTATCCACATACAATTATTGACATAATGTGCATGAATAAATACATCATTAAAAATGTGACATAAAACTTAGAAGGATTTAGGTAATCACTTCAAAATATAGTGAATATTTTATACATGAAATATATGTTGATATTAGGATAGAAATGTCAATGCAAGTGTCCTACAGCTGACACAAAAGTATCCAGGCCTCCAAAAACAATATTATTAGAATTTGATGACTAGAACATAATAGTGTCCCTATCTATTTACACCTCTGTAATTTTTATACCTGACACACATTTTTAGATTAGCAAATTACTATCCCTTATTTATGTTTATGTAATCAAACTACTATTGTGAGTATACTTTTTATATTTAGCATAACTCAATAATTCAATTCATAAAATTCATTTATCTGAGTTTTCAATGAACTTTACTACTATAGAATAGTTATGCTCATCCTTGTGTATAGGTTACTCTACCCCATTAACCTTACAAATAATATTA
>JARHVA010004245.1:700000-822500 GCA_037957365.1 Torreya grandis
CTACATTTCCCTCCCCCTTAATTTATTAATGAAATTACTAATCTAAAGGAAAAATAATGTGTAATTAGGTATGTATAACACATCTTGCCTTTGTTTAAGTCTGATTTGAGTGTTTTACTGGTGACTACCTGAAACCAAGATCATGTTATAGTATATAATCAATGCATATAATATGAAATTGAAAGTATTAAAATGATTGAAATTGAAATAAAGTAAGGTTTAGGAGTACACCTATGTATCAATGCAACTGTCTTGCCCTTTTAAAATTTCATTCAAAATGTGTATCATTATGAATCACTAAAAATTAGATTAGGAAAAATTATAAATATAGAAAGTGAATATATCTAAGGATATATATATATATATATATATATATATATATATATATATATATATATATATGAGGGCCCATACCCCCAACCTTGGAGAAAAGGTGGATTTCCACCTGGCAATTAAGACTAGCTCAATTGCAAAACCTAATCATTTGTATAACCTATTGAGTGTGAGTTAGCCAAGTCAAATCACACTATCAAAATGGTCAGGATGGATGATATAATAAATTCCAACCTAAAAACTTAGAAATGTTGAGTGATTTAATCACCTCAACCATACCAAAAAGTGAACTAACTACTACATTAGATTGACTCAATAGTTTCCATAAAAGTCTAACTCGATGGGTGGTGATAGTCCTTGGAAGTGTTTGAACTATGAAAATGATTTGATTTTACAATTTTAATCAAAGATTTCATATCATATGCACCTTATATATTAATGTGTGTGTCATGTTGAGGCTATGTATAATAATGGTACTAATGTATAAAATTATACCATAAATGTGTATCTTAATCATATAACTATGAATCTGGGTAATTTGATAACTTTGTAAGTATGAAGAACATGTTTACAAAACATGCCCTCACTATATATCTAAAATTTAAACTAGGGTAAGTGTGGAGAACATGTTTTCAAAACATGCCCCCACTATATATGAAGAAATATGAAAATTGATATAAGTGCCAATGTGGATGACATGTTTCCAAAACATGACCCTACTATAATCTAGGCATGTTTACATACTGAATAATTGTGGAGAACATGTTTTCAAAACATGCCCCCATGGAATCTAAAACTATGAATATTTGGAATCCATGCCTCTATGACATGCCCCCATTGAATCTAAAACTATGAATATGTTGAATCCATACATGTATGACATGTACCCACTAATATGCCCACCCCACTTTTGAGGTGAGGGGAGATATAAAATGGTATTTACCTTACCTCAAAAGGATAGGATAACCATGTAAACTATGTAATGTACCATGTAGCATATAGAGGGAACCTATCTAGGTAAATGTATCCTTAAAACACCATAATGTGATCACATGAAGGCCTAAAATGTATGATAAATATCATGGAAATGTTTATATAGTAACAATAAAATATCAACAAGAAATCAAGCACACATACAAGAGCACTCAAAATTAAATCAACAAATAATGGTCTAAGGAGACTGCAAACAAGGGGCATGTTCAAATCTAAATAATTGAATGGACATGACTTAGTCAAATGTCCATAAAATTAACAATGTCATATTCAAATTTATATACTATAATCAATGATATATCAAATGTCAAATAAACAAACAAAATCGTGGGGGTTCTAAAAAATAGAGTATACTCAAATTCTCAATAAACAAGATAATATAAATGTAAGACACTCAAACAAGTGCATAAATGAAAATATAAGCAACCAACATAAACATACCATATTAGCCCATGGATCAAATGTGTTAGAAAAAAATCAAGTGCATAACATATCAAGTAAAATGTATAATATATAATCATGGATAAAATCATGTGTAAGTACATATATGAGCTCAAACATGATAATGTAAAGTGACCATAGAATGATATAACCTAGATGTATCATGATCATAGAGGTGGATTACCCCAACATCTTAGTGATGTAAGTAGAGGGAAATACAAACATCTAAAAGTGCATAGATCATGTATCTGTGTATACCTAAATCAAACTCAAAATATGTGTGAAACACGTGTATATAGAAAATATTGATATGCAATCTACCAACATGGAACTAACAACATATATGCTAAGGAGCTAATAGAACATGTGAATGCTAAAATCATTTTTGTATTTTTAAAGCTTTTACATTTTTTTTTTAATGTTTGAATATGTGAAAATAAATAACCATCCTATGATCTCATCCAATGGATACTCATAAGTATATCCCCACTAGGAACTTGGTGCAACAAACTAGTGGTATTACCAAGGAGCATGTAAAGGTGCAATATATGTCCCTATATAATTGTTCATGATTTGTGGTTTATTTGAAGTAGCAATAATATGAATATGTGTAGGTGTTATTGATATCTGAATATGGTGTGTAGTAGAATTAATAATTGTATCATGGTATTTTGGTGAGTTTTTATTTGGAATCCTTGTTTCACATGAAAGTGTATGTTTAGTTCTTTATTCATTGTGTATATGTTACTTGAATTTATTTCTGTGATGTATGTTTAGATATGATAAATTATATAAAAAATAAATTCCATGTAATTAAACACTTTTATTAAAGTTGTAATAAATAAATCATTGTATGCAATGAAATTTGAATGGAAATAATAAATCTCGACTATAATGATCATGTGGTAATGGAATTGTTGGTTTTGTTTATGTTGCTAACTCTAAAGTATCTATAGAATTATCCTATAAATTTGTATGTATCTATTTAGGTACCTATATCTATTATGTAGGTTCACCTTATCCTTGTGTTTATTTATGAAGGACCTAACCAACCAATGGTTCTTTAGTGGGATCAGTGTGGGAGTGGTCTTGGGATATGGTGCACTAGGAGAAGAACTTATACTAGTGGTCACCTTTTGTGAAGTTTGATGGACCAACTCAAAATGAGCAGCATGAGATGTCTCAACCCTCTTATAATAACCTCTACAATAATTATGTGAAATAGGTATATATATGCCTTTTTGAAATGTAATGATTTCTCGATCGACTATGTAAGCTTTTACTCAAGAACAAAACAATCATTATCTTGATGCCTATTTATACCATGGTAAGTGTAAAAGTGTTGTCATTTACCTTTTCAAATATGTGTGGTGGGTAATCATCATTAGGATGAAACTTTATCATGAACATCTATCCAATATTTGATGGACCAAGTGATCCTCAAAATGAGCAGCATGGGGTGTCTCAACCCTCTTATAATAACCTCTACAATAATTATGTGAAATAGGTATATATATATGCCTTTTTGAAATGTAATGATTTCTCGATCGACTATGTAAGCTTTTACTCAAGAACAAAACAATCATTATCTTGATGCCTATTTATACCATGGTAAGTGTAAAAGTGTTGTCATTTACCTTTTCAAATATGTGTGGTGGGTAATGATCATTAGGATGAAACTTTATAATGAACATCTATCCAATAATGTACACAACATATCATGTGGTCTATCTCGGTACTAATCAAACTGAGGTGGTTTCCTTTTTATAAAGGCATATGGTTTAATTGGAGGTATTATGTAAGTATGCTCCTTTACTTTATTCAATACTTTTATTATTTGTTCTTTAGTATGCATTATTGGTTTTAATAGGTTTTTTGAATTGGTTCATGACCATTCTTAGTTTTATTTTTTTCTTTGAAAACATTAATTATACCATTTTGCCTTTAGGTGGTGAAGTGGGTAACTTGGTTTTTATATTTGTTAAAACACATGCATATTTATGCACATCCCAATATAAAATATCAAATTAATCAAAGTGTTTATGCAATGTTATTTATCTAAAAAGATAAATAAGATCCCTACTAATATAAATTACACTTCCAAATCTGAGGGGGGGTAGTTTAAAGAATACAATATGTCCTTAAATCTAATAATATAGTCTGGAATGGAATCATTATCATTTTGTGTTAATACTTATAAATGTTCCAGTTTTAAATTTGATAAGGTGTATAAATGAAAGTTGGATAAGAACACATCTCGAGTAAGAGCTTGTTCCCCTAACATATTCTCTTCAAATGTATCTTCACGAGAATAAACTGTCAACTTAAGGGCATTTACATGTTGTTTAAGATCTCCCATTATAATCATGATAGATATCATATCACAAGTGAAGGTGGGTAAAGAGTTTGAACATTTACATAGACGTTGCAAACTACCATTCATATGAAACATAGGAATGATACATTACTTACCACCCTCTAAAATAGGATCATCACATGGTTTTTCAATATTTGGTAAAGGATTACTCATGTCTAAAGAGGAAAGTATATATTTTTGAATAGCACAAAGTTTGATACCATTATCATTGCAAGGTGATACATTTCTTTAAATTATGTGGCATTCAATAGGATTAGGATAAGTAATTTAATTTTCTTTATTGAAAATTGAAACATGATTTTGATCTAAAAATGTAAAGGATGGGCGAGGAATATTTTCTACTTGATTTTAAACAAAAGGAAAAATTTAATTTTCATTTCCATTTTTAAGTTCAAACAAAAGAGGTAGAGAGAATGCAATTCTAATTTCAAGGAAAGGTTTTGAAAGAGGTGCATTTTAATTTTCATATTTCCAAGCAAGTAAGAGAGGGGAAGAAGTAACACATGCATTTTGATCAATATTATCTATAAAAATAGAAGAATTTTCACTATTTTCATTTGAGTGATCTAAAGGACCAATATTTTCAACACTATAATAATTTTGTAAATAAATCATGCATTCATTGTTTTCAACATTTGTATCATGTGAAAAAGAAGGAAAACGTTCAATTTTTTATTCATCTTGAGAATTTATGCATGAAACATCTTCATCCTATTTAATGTTAACTTCCTTCATATCTATCATATTATCTTCAATAAAAGGAATAGTTTTTACCTTTTTAGGCCTTTCACTATAAGAAATAGAAGTAGGAGAATGAAGATTCTCATATTCTCATTCAAGGTCATACACATTACCATATGAAAACATGTTATTTTCAACATAATCAATTAAACTTTCATTTTCATCATTAGTTTTTTCATTAGCATAGTTATAAGGAATATAAATGGTTTTAGCATGTTTTTTATATACCATAAGATCATCATATGCAATAAATTGATCATAAGGAACATTAAACAAACTATCCAATGGGTGGGGATTTGTGGGACCTTGCATAAGGACATACATAACTTTACACCCAATCACAAAGAAATAAAGCATAATACATAGAGAAGCAAGATAAATAAGCATGCCTTAATTTATGTATATATAAAAAGAATCAAATTCAAAAAATAAATACAAGGATCTGAAATAAACTTTTGAATAAGGAGAAAATCCTAACATGCAAACTAGGGTTTTGGTTCAAAAAGCAGAGGATGGGTTCACCAAATGTTTTACGTTATTTGGGGTTTTACACAAACACACTTAAATAAATAGAACATTTTGAATATAGCATTGAAATATTAATATCTAAATAATGTAATAAGATATGTTGAAAATAAAATTCATTTAAGCATGTGTATTAAATATAACAATGATTGTATAGCTACATGACTAAAGGATGAGAGAAAGCATATCTTGTTTGATGTTCTATTCTAGAAAATGATAGTGATCAGGAATCATCATAGGACTATATTAGAAGCTTGGGTTTTTCTCACTCTACATTTTGACTACCTTTAATCCTTGGATACTTGCATCCACCATGGACACTTGCATCCACATAAGCATCCTAACCTTGAAGAAAGTGTCTAGACTAAAATATATATCCCTTTTTTAATCTATTAGTTGGGTTTTTCTGGGTTTTTTGTAACCTTTCCACTGATGTATTTAGATCATGTGCATAATTTA
This sequence comes from Torreya grandis, assembly GCA_037957365.1. Lineage (NCBI taxonomy): Eukaryota > Viridiplantae > Streptophyta > Pinopsida > Cupressales > Taxaceae > Torreya > Torreya grandis. The sequence continues at coordinate 705,870 of JARHVA010004245.1, forward strand.
TATCTCTTAGTTTATTTATCATACCCCTAGGTTCACTCTTTATTTCCCTTGAATGATGCCCTAGGAAAAATGGATTATTAGTCACATGGTGTCAAGCTTACCCAAAGACCCATATGTCAATGAGAGCTACCTACATATCCAATACTTTGAAGAGGACCTTAGACTTATGTAGTTTTCCCCTACATGTTATCTTGTGTGTGAATCATGTAATGTGTGATAAGCAAGTACAATAATGACCTAACTTGTAACATAGAAAATATGACTCTTGGGCTGATCCTTCAACACTTTAGACCTCTAGATGTGTTTTCCTTCTAATTTATATGGAAATGGGATAAAATAGGGGATCTTTTACTCACTTGAGTGCTTCATTGAATATTTTTATAAGTTACCTTGTGATTTTCTAGATATTTACAGGTGAGGAATGAATGAGGGTTGATCTTATATTTATACCAATCCTTATAGAGAATATATCACATTAAATAAGTTAGGATAACCATTTGGAAATATTTCATTTGTTAATTAGATGAATTTGGGGCATTATAAACTTACATCAGGTAAGTAAACTTATGTCAATGCAAGTGTTTGACTAGGACATAAGTGTCTGGGAAGCTAGAAAATATGTGAAGGCTCAAAACTTGTAGAGGCATAAGGTAAATAGGTTTAAGCACTCTAGGAAAGATATAAGGCCTCGATCATCAACATAATATTGGTCAGACTAAGAGATAGGCTAAGGGGAACAAGAGAGAGCATATGTAATACTTTCAAAAGTGGGAAAGGTCTAAAACTAAGAAGAACAACCAATGTATAAGTTTTCAAGTGTAAAAGACTAAGGTGCTATATAATTCATAAATATCATCTAAAATATGACTCTTGGGCTGATCCTTCAACACTTTGTATCTCTAGATGTGTTGTCATTCTAATTGTTATGGAAATAGGATAAAATAGGGAATCTTTTACTCACTTAAGTGCTTCATTGAGTATTTTTATAAGTTACCTTGTGATTTTCTAGATATTTATAGGTGAGGAATGAATGAGGGTTGATCTTATATTTATACCAATCCTTATAGAGAATATATCACATTAAATAATTTAGGATAACCATTTGGATACATTTCATTTGTTAATTAGATGAATTTGGGGTATTAGACACTTACATCAGGTAAGTAAACTTATGTCAATGCAAGTGTTTGACTAGGACATAAGTGTTTGGGAAGCTAGAAAATATGTGAAGGATCAAAACTTGTAGAGGAATAAGGTAAATAGTTTTAAGCATTCTAGGAAAGATAGAAGGCCTCGATCATCAACATAAGATTGGTCAGACTAAGAGATAGGCCAAGGGGAACAAGAGAAAGCATATGTAATACTTTAAAAAGTGGGAAAGGTCTAGAACTAAGAAGAACAACCAATGTATAAGTTTTCAAGTGTAAAAGACTAAGGTGCTATATAATTCATAAATATCATCTACACCCTAATCATGAAGTAGATAAAATCTATCGATACTTTTTATAAATTTATATAGGTCTCTAAATGTCCTATAAACTTAAAAATGCAAATATTTGAAATTTAGCTTTGAATTTTAGTTCATAATAATGATATCATGGTTCACACACTACCAAGTGTATTCATTCATATGTTTATTTTTAAATTTCTATTTCAATTTATTATATTTGCACCAATATATTAATACATTGTCTGCTTATTAGCATGCTCATTTTCTTACATGTACACCAAATTTTTTGATAACTAAACATGGGTGCACCCTCAAATTATAAATTTAGATCTCATTCTTCCACCCCTCATGTAAGTTTGGGTATTTGATTCAATTTTATTTTATTTTATTTTCACACACACACACACACAACAAAGTGGAGAATTATGTAGGCACATTATTTTGGTACAAATCTTATTATTTCAATATTTTTAGCATGGGTTTATTTATATGGATCATTGGTTTAAATTAGGAACTTATTGATAATTTTTGGTGTGTTATCACTCTATCTTTCTTCTATGTGTGGCATTATCCTCTCTTCTTTCTTATTTTTTCTCTCTCCTATGTGATATTTTCCTTATAAATCCCCTCCTTTAGTATTCCTCTTTAATTTATTTGTTTGGGTGATAATTGGTAGTTTTTTGATTTAATCTTGCACATAATCGACTGATTACTAATTATGTCTTTTTGGTCATTATGGGTCCTTTGCCCCTATTTTTACTTTTCTTCTTTTTGTGGGATAATTTTTTGAGCTTCCCCCTTTTTCTTATGTTGGCTTGCATTCCAATATGTCCCTAATTTTAATTATATCTAATTATATATATATATATATATATATATATATATATATATATATATATATATATATATATATATATATATATATATATATATATATATATATATATATATATATATATATATATATATATATATATATATATAAATCCTCCTAGATGCATTTCAATAACAAGTATTAATTGATCCCTCATTCTACAAAATCTTATGCAAACTACCAAATTTATATTTTACTTTGTAAGGGTTTCAATTAGCTACATACTTATGGAAAGATATGTGTTAAATGAATGTTCATGTAGTTGCACTTGATTATCTATGGAGATAAAGTGAATCCATACCATCCCAAAGCACTAAAACTACATTGGCCCTAATTCCAAGCATGGGGGATATGTCACTATAATTTTTGAAGATATTTCCTAGGATAATTAACTTGCATATTTATATTCCTCTTTTAAAATTATGGATAATTAGGCTAACATAAAAAGAGAAGATAAATAAAAATATTTTTCCATCAATTATGTGAAGTAAATCTTGTATTTTGTTATTCATCTGTCAATGAAGCTATCATGAGAGTTACATGATGTAAAAATTAGTAGACGATAAAATCAGCAAAATAGAGATAAAATCAGCATTCGACTAATTCAGACCTTAACACTATCAACATTTTATTGATTATGATCCCTTTGTCAAATTGTATCCAAATCTTTAAAGCATTAATGCTAGTCCCAAAAACACCTTTCTAGTCTCAAAATCTACTTACAGTCATCATGGTTTTTCATTTCAGGCTTACATCTTTCCTTACTCTTCCATACATTATCATTGCTCAAATTATATTAGTTATAAATATTTTGACATTAGGTCATATCTTATTACTATGTATACTATATTTCTATATTTATCCCTTGTGTCATAGTTTTAACCCACTGTGCATAGTATAATTGTCATTGTGTGATAAATAGTTAAAATAGGTAGCAACACCTATAAGATCTTTAAAATGGGGGATGTATTTTGAAGCTTACATTTTCTATAATTATTATTAGGCCCCTATATGCTTGCACATTTTTTTTTGAAAATGTAATAATTATAATGTATGTTTAACAGGTAGTCCAATGAAGAGTAATTGTAAAAAGTTGGGGGACAAAAGGGAGCCTACCCTTGGACATGATTTTCCTAAAATTTTATAAATCTAAACTTTGAATTTGAGATATCTACACTCCAAATTTGAAGATGTTGTAAGAACATGAAATATAGAATTTTGAGTCTAGTTTCCAAAACACTATTTTTTTATAAATGGTTAATTATAACTAGGTAAAACATCTAAAATTTGAAGAGGAACTCCTATTTTGTTAAATAATATAGATTAGATAGACAGTCATGCAATGCAACATTTTTTTAGTAGTATTTAATATTATTTTAAACCCTTTGGTGAATATTTAGATAAGATCTTCTATATTGTGACCTATATTTTTTATATTTCTTCAATGAATTTTTTTATGAATTTTTCAAGTAAATAGATCCCTAAAAACTAAAAAAAATTGGATAATCAGTCGTGCAGCATGCTTAACTACCTCAAAAAAATGAAAAACTATTTTTTTTTTGAATGTGTGTATAATTAAGCCTAGTTTATGACCATATAGCTTGTTTTGCACTTGGATCAATGAAAAACAAATTACATAAACATGTATAGGCATGTATATTTGCACCATATAGCAGCCTAAAATAGGTATAGTTATAATTCAACATAGTTTAGAACCTTAAATTAGTCCAAAAATCATATTTTTAGAAAGGAGTGTGATCATCTCAATGGTATTAAGTTTTTGAATTTTACCATTGAAATATGATGTGTATTTGGTGATCAGAGTTGAATTTTATTATTTTTTATCAAAACTCTCAGACTCTACTATAGATTGATAGGTCCAAGCCTTTGGTTAGGGAATCTAAGCCATTCCTGATCCAAAAGACTTGGTGTTTGAATTCAAATTCAAATAGTGTGATCATATTAGTAACATGATCATATTAATAACATGATCACATCAATAGATAATGCAATAAATATGAAGTATAAGTTTACATTTATATTATTACATTTATCTCTTCATACTTTAAATTTATTTTAGTAAATATAATAAATTAGGGTCACTATACATCTGATAGAGTCAGTATCATAGTTACACACCTTACAATGTGGAAAATAATTTTTCAAAATCTAATCTGGTCAGTACTTAGGCATTTTTAGGGTCTAAATATTAAACCCAGGGATTTAAGGATATAACTTTTTGCAATTGATGTCCATTTTGGTTAAACTTTTAGTCATTTTTTAATTTTTGTGTGCCTTCTAAATTAAATCTTGGCATTTATAAGATTTCTAGGTTTATCAAAATTGAAGTTTGCAAACCACTCACTTTGAACTTGATCCAAAGTGGTGTGATTGGGGTAGCGTAGGTCACATTGATGACCTGCACACATCAAATGACTAATTTGTGTTAACTTCACTTGTTCATCATCCTTCCCTCATCCATGATCACTTCCTACCCATCCATCAACACCCCTAATTACTCTCTCATCATTCATCATTGTCCTTAATCACTCCATCATTGACCCTCACTATCCATAGTTATTTCTAATCACCCCCTTATCACCCATAATCACTCCTCTATTGACCCTCAATAGACCTCCTCATCCCTCCTCATTACTAATCACTCTTTCCTCATCCCTCGTCATCCTTAATCACTTTCTCGTCATTTATCATCATCCATAATCAGTCCCTCTTCATTCCTCCTCATCCCTAGTCAATCCCTCATTTACCTTCATTGTCCTTCATCATCTCTAATCACTCAGGCTTATCATCCCTAATCACTCCTTCATTGACTATCACCACCCTCATCATCCCTAATCACTCCATCCTCATTCCTCATATTCCATAATCACTCTTTCCTCATCCCTCATCATCGTCAATCACTCCCTTATTGACCCTCATCACTCCATCATTGACCCTCACCATCCCTCATCATCCCTAATCACTCCCTCGTCATTTGACATAAGTATATACTCTAAAGGTATTTTTGATTCCAATCATATGTTGTTTAATCCATTATAATAGAAATTAACTCTTTTCTAGGACTTGTGTTATCAATACCCATATGTGATAGTCAATTTTATTACTGAATGAATTGGATGATCTTCCAAATTTATAGTCGAGTAACATAAGTATGAACATAAAATAGAGTTTGAATTTTAGTTCATCAAATTATCTTTATTGTGTAGCTGACTAGATGAAACTTTATTTGGTTTCACCTTTGGTAGCTTGGTTTAAAAGATAAAAATTAAACACAAATATCTTGAATAATTTTATAATTATGAGAAGATTTGAATCTATGCAAAGTTATTTGGTTTTTCCCATTATTGTATGACTTGAATCTTAGTCAGGTTCACACATGCACTCCTTATGTGTGTAATGTATACCAAATATTTTATCTCTTGCATGAAAAACGAAAATTTATTCATATTATCATATAAATGCATTTATGTAAAATGTGAAACACTGGTTCAACATGGTGTATATGTTCATCCCATGTTTTCTAAACAAAAGGATGTCATTAAGATAGATTAAAAAAATGACATAGTTAAAGGGCCTAAGGATGTCATTTAACATCTCAATGAATGAATTTGTTACATGAGTTAACTTAAAAGGCATAACCAACTAGTCAATCAATCCTCCCTTTATTTTTAAGACTGTATTCCAAATGTCTAGAGGTTTGACATGAATATGATGATGTAACCAAACATAAGATCAATTTTAAAAGAGATTTATATGCCATGGATATGGCATAAAAATGTCATAATATTTAGATGAGGATGATAGTTCTTCACTTTAATATTTCTAATATTTTTTAATCGATTAACAACCTCATGTCCCCTCCTTCTTTGGTGCAATCACAATTGACTTATGCAAGGCAATGATTTGGGCATGATGTCTCTATTATCTATGATTTCATGGATCTACCACTTAATCTATTCATTCTATAGAAATGATATATTTTATAAACAGGTTTGAGATAGAGGTAGTTAAGGGATAAAATCAATAGTGTTGTTTAGTATACAATATGTAGGAGCTTATTTAAGTGACTGAAATATATCCTTGTATTCATCTAGTTTATGGTTCAAGTATTTTGTCTTTGTTATTGTTGCAAAAGCCACACTATGATATGGTGCCATAAGGATGCTATTACATTTAATTTTTACCATCAAGAGTATACTTATTACTAGAACTGACAAGATTCTTGCAATTCCTAGCACTAATGATTAAAATATTATGAACTAACTACAATATATGATATTTCAAATCATGATAATATATCACAACATTTCAAGTATTTATTTCATATACTACATGTCAATGGTAAATATATGGTTTACCACATGTAAAAATCACATACCTATAATGGTAAGATGTCACAAAGGATTGCATCTTTAAAAAGATTAATTTTGTACACCAAGTGACACTACTAGGTGATCCATTTCTCAAGGCCTACACTAGACCATACACTAGCATATGGTTATGGATAATGCATCAATTTAAATTTAAATTTTTGAAAATATGATTTAAGAGAATTTAAATTCTTCTAAATTCCATTGGGAATGATGAAGTGTATTAGTTCACCATTGATCTACATTTATTAATGATAGGATATTTTTAATTCATATAATTTCTTTTCGGGGGAAGTAAAAATATTTTTAGTACCGACTATATAATTAGGTTCATAATCTATTATCTACTTACCTTTTTATAGTGTTAGATAACTTGTACCCACTTCTCAAGTTATGCAAGTAAAGATATCATAGTGACACTCTTTATAAGATTGAATATTGAAGTTATGAATTAAGCACCATTTTCCAATCTTGGACTACTTGTTCTAATCATTTGAAAATTATTTTCCACTCTATGATATGATGACTTAATCAATAGACATACAAATAGAAGGCCTTTAATTTAATTATACAGATCATAAAATATCATCATATGGAAAGAAATTGATTGGTTTTAGGAAATCACATAGCTTGGTGATCCTCATATTTACTACCCATTTTTGGTGATATGGTGGTTTTACTTGCTTCTCTTTTTTTGGTCAATCTTCAATTGTGAATTACATCATTTCTAATAGGCCCATATTTTTTCATAGAAGATAAATATTTAAATTTCAAATTTGTCTCCACATCATTTTGATCCCTATGTCTTATATTTAATGCTAGCACTCAACTCTCCACTTGTAGCTCATAACATTTTTAAACCCCAACAAAATACCACCATCAAGGTGTTGGATGGAGTAAAATTAAGGATGAGGGGGGATGAGGAGGAATTGATTAGAGATAATAAGGGAGTCGTTAGGGGTGATGAGGGTAAATGAGGGAGTGATTAGGGAAGATGAGGGAGTGATTAGAGATGATGAGGGATGGTGAGGGTTAATGAGGAAGTGATTAGGGATGAAGAGGGATGAGGAAGGAGTGATTAGAGATAATGAGGGATAATAAAGCAGTGATTAGGGATGATGGAGGATGGTGAGGTTCAAAGAGAGAATGATTAGGGATGATGAGGGAGTGATTATAAATGATGATAAATGGTGAACATCAATAAGGGAGTGATTAGGGATGATGAAGTGGTGATCAGGGATGATGAGGGAATGATTAGGAATGATGAGGGATGGTGAGATCCAATGAGGAAGTGATTAGGGATGATGAGGGAGTGATTAAATATGATAAGGGATGGTGAGGGATGATGAGGGAATGATTAGGAATGATGAAGGATGAGGAGTGAGTGATTAGGGATGATGACATATAATGATAGTCAATGAGGGAGTAGTCAAGGATGATAAAGGAGTGATTAGAGATAATGAGGGATAGTGAGGTTCAATTAGGGAGTGATTAGGGATGATGAGGAATGAAGAGAGAGTGATTAAGGGTGATGAGGGATGAGTAGGAAGTGATCAGGGATGAGGGAGGGATGATGAACAAGTGAAATTAACATTAAATGGTCATGTTATGTGTATAGGTCATCAATGTGACCTATGTTACCCTAATCACACCACTTTGGATCAAGTTCAAAGTGAGTGTTTTCAAACTTTAATTTTGACAAACTTAAGACTCCTAGAAATGCCAAGAATCAAGATATCTTCAAAAAGTTGAGTATACATTGTTCCTACTCAACGAAGATATCTTCTATAATTACCGAAAGCCTTGGGTCAGCACCTCATACCCATATACATTATCAATGTGAAGTGAAAACAATTTTTAAAAAATGGTTAAAAAGATTGGCACTAAATAGGTTTGTCATATGGTTGATATTGAGTATATATACCAAATTTTTAATCTAACATGATGGAGTAAATAGGCCTTTACCATCCATCCAAAAGATTAAGTTGTCACTCAACTCTGAATAGTTGTGGGAAACTTTCAACTCTTCATTTTTCTTCCTTTATTTATTTTTCTAATAATTTATTTGATTAATATTTTTAAAAAAAATTATTTAGTTTAATTAGGTTTTTTTATTTTTAATGTTTAAATATATTATTTATTAATTAAGATAAGAAGAAGAATGTTATTTTAAAGGTAATTGAAGAGAAAAAAATCATGAATTAGATAAGGTTTTTGGAGATCGTAACTAAGAAAACATAATCATCAAATTATAATTATAATTATTTTTAGAACAACGTGATAGTTTGGACCATCTCAAGTAAAAATGTGCAATTCATATAAACTTCTAAAATTTTCAATTTTTAAATTATCTTCTTAATATTTTTAAACATATATTTCCATTGTAACCTTTTGAAAAACTACCACCACATCAAAAATTAAAATCAAATAAACTTCAAACTTATGTTTATTCCTACTTCTTCATTTAAAATTAAATAATTACATTTGATAATTATTTTGTGCAAATCATTTATCTTAACTAAAATTAACTAAATATGTGTTACAATTTAATTAAAATTCACAAATTTATATTTTTTTTTTTTATTTCATTTTGGTGAATAACTATGTTATCTTATGTTTATTTTAATATTATTTCATGTTACATCTTATGATTGTTCTGAATTTTTTAAAACTTATTGTTATTCCTCTACTAAAGCTTAAATCTTATTTTACATATTATCAAATTCAAATTTACTTATTTTATTGAAAGTTTATTTTATTTTATACTCTTAAACTATTCTTTTTTTTCTTGATTCCAAGCTCTAGGTTAGACCAAAATTTTAAAATATATATTTTCAAACCCACTTAATTTTAATTTCTTATAACCTTATTCATTTAGTATCATTTAAAGTCATATTTTTCAAACCCTAATCTATAATTGTAAGGATTTATTGTTAAATCTTTGTCCATATGTGCAATATTCTTTTTGTTATGGATAGACTTTTTTTAATAAATATTTGAGGTATTAGTATAATATGTCACACTTTCAAATGTATAAATTTATATCAGATACTCTTAACATTTATTTCTTATCGTTTATCATGTTATTTTTATTGTATAAAATTATAACTTTCATGTATGTATGTATTCCATATAATATTTTAAAATATTTGAGTACATTTCAAGACATGTTATGGCTTCATGTAACTATTCTAACACTCCATGTTTTTGTATTTCTACTTGTGGATACTTATATTTAGCACAAAATCTGTATTATTAGTGTCTTATTATCAATTTATCTTATTTAACAAACTTTTACATTAATCCTATTTTTAAGACTATTGTGGCCCCACAATAAGTTTATACTTGATCTATTGAGCTTAAAAGCATGCCAACACTTATAAAAAATGTGTCTATTAACACATCTAAACTATTTTTCATTTATCATCTGACCTTGCCTAAAAAACATTAGAATCATCTCCTAGACAAATCCATACATCATATGGGTCAATCCTAGACAAACCCATAACCTACATGTTTGTCCCTTTTAGTTTTGTGGCTCTATTATCCTATTACCATGAATATTGCTCCTTTATTAAATTTTTTATAAATTACCATATTTAGCAAACATGCTTAGGTTATCTTAGGTCATCCTATATATAAAAGGTCTAATCATTTCCATTCATTATCTAAGAGGTATCTATCTAGAGGAAAATGTAGGATATTTATGAATATCAAGAGCCAAGCGTCACTCAAGTCAATCTGCATTCAATATCATGTACTTGCAACATTATCATCTCATATTGGTGTCTCTAGATTTTATGTGTGCCAGACGAGGATATTAAACTTCATGTAGATGCATCATTACTTATATGGAAGAGGAGATTCACAAACCCTCAATACAGTTATTTCATTCACACACTCATAGAATTATGTGGAGATCTGATTCTATGGATGTTGGATATATAGTTTGCAACACTACATTGATAGATTTCTGACTCTAATATAACTATTTTATTTGTTTTGAAGTACAAGTTAGGTCAAGCTGAATATTTATATATTTTGTACATTCTTCCCATCACATCTGCAAAATGATGGTACAATTGTAAGAAGAATATGACAATACACAAGTGACAAAATAACTAAACTATAAAATCCTAGTAGAAAAAACCCTGTTGTAGTGGGATGAACCTAACCACGATAAAATATTCATAGTTGTATAGGTATATCAGCACATGTTAAAATATGTTTTGATGAATAGGTCTATCATAGAGCACCATATATTTTCCATCTATTTCAAAAGTAGGTTACGCACATTATGCATAGCTAGTCTTACATTTCCATAACATAAAATAAGTTTGATCATTCTTTACATATTTTTTGTTTACATTTCTTAGTCTAATTTCATTTATTGTATTTGGATTTTTTTCTCATCGTATCATATTAGATAAACTTGAATTTTGTATGTTTGATCATGTATGCTTAGACATATTTAATTGCAACTAGTCTATTCCTTCTTTTAATTAAAATCAAACTTAGGGTAAACATAATTTATGAACTTTGACTCTTTAACACATTCAACCTAAGGTTTTACAAAACCCACTTCCACTTAGATTTTGTTACATTTTCATATCTTTCTTTGTGATTCACTTTAGCATTCTCATTTGTTAAGCCTAGGAGACTTAAGTTACCTACTCATATTAGACATAATGATAGTTTAAGAGGTAATATTTTTGAACTACAAAAATTGCCCTTGCACAACCCTAGTGGTTCAAAAAAGAAAAACCTTGAGTAATAACTTTCTTTGGAGGCCCCATCTCCAAAAAATAGTGACCATGATAACCCTCCATAAAAATATAATTATATAATATTTTTGAGGCACAGACAAGGACCAATTCAAATACTTCATTGCTAAAAATCCTAAGGACTTAAAGGGTTTGATTTTTTTCTTACTAAAGACAAAAACAAGTGAATTAGAAATAATGATGATGTACCTGAGCAACTCCCATTGGATGAAACTAACCTTCCATGTCAAGTGGTGAAGATACTATTCCAAATAAAAATATCCCACCTAATACCAACAACCTAAAGATTAATGTGATTCCAATAAATTCATACATTCATTCTCTTGGACTAGGGCACACCAATGTTAACATTGTTATATACCCTACTTCTAGTGTTGCATCTAATCAATCTATCACATCACAACTTAATGACATGAAATAATTTTTATATAAATCTTGCAAGCATCTCCTAAACCTAGTCAAGTTCATTCATCTTTGGACTTATAACACTTACACTATATTTGATCCCAACAACCCATGGATTTCACTAATATAAGAGTGACAGAAAACACTATAACTAATCTTACCTATGTCTAATAAAGCCTAATTTTTTTGATTGAAAAGTGATCTTTCATTAATAAAATAAGATATAATACATCACTAATCATACAAAAAATATGGGTGGAAAAGTCACACCCAAAAATAACCACCCCAAGATAAAACAAGCCTCAAGAAAAGCAAAGTCTAGAAAAAACCAGCACATGGCCAAAAAAACCAAATTTAAACTAACTTAAGTGCATATTAACCAAAAAAATATAGACAAGGGAACAAACAACAAGGAAAATATTAAGTAGAAACAACGAACATGGAAGCAGGTGGAGGCAGAGGATCTTGAAGGTTCCCTCCCCACCCCTTGAGCAGGGGGTTCTTCATCAATCGGGATGAGGTCCCAACCATTAGTCTGTTGGTTATTTTTAGTATCATTCTACTACTTAGAATCTTGTCTAGAAGGAGAAATGGCCAAATCCAATTGTGGTAACTTGTCTTGTGAAGCAGGCCTCCAAAACCCCCACCCCACCACCATTCTTTTTGTTACCTCTGTCAGATCCTTGGGGAGGACATGGCCAATGAGAATGAGGAGAAGTGCTCCTCCAACTTTGAGATGATTGGTTGTGAAATTGTTTATGCTTTCCCCCATGCCCATGTCCCCAAGGGGGAGGGGGGATGGTGGTGAGGGGGATTAGGAGGCTCACAATTGACTACATAAGGAGCATTTCCCCAATGGTCTAGGAGGATTTGTAGTTGATGGAGATCAAGCTAAACCTTATCCATTTGACTCTAGATCTGAAGGTTAACATTATCAATCACAACAACTTGATTAATTACAAAAAAACTTTTTTCCATATCTTTATTATTAAAACATGCTTTATTTCTAGTTTTCCAAATCTAAAAAAAAAGAATATTGGTAAGAAAAACATGCCAAAATTTGTTATATATTGCAAGAAACAGGTGGATTCCCCCAAGATTTCCATCTTCCAAGTGAACATTTTGGGCCTAAAGGGTTTGAATAGGGTATGAATCCATCTCCAAGAAAAATGGGCATGAGGACAAAACCAAAAGAGGTGTTTAATGGATTATGGGTGATGATAGGATGGGAAAGTGGGATTCAAGACGCCCGTGTGTTTGAGCCAGCCCTCTATAGGCATTCCTTGGTAAATAATACACCAAATAAAATGGGATTTTTTAAGCTCAATGCAACCACCCAAACATTATCAAACCTTCTAGTCAAAACATGATGGAGGGATTTAAGAGACCACTGATAATTGAGGTTTTTAGTATAAATATGTTGAGGGGTCAAAATATTATACCAACATATGGGAATAACAATAGAATGACATAGTTGTAAGCTAGGACCAGTCCTTCTACCATGGCATAAGAGAGGAAACTCCAATTTTATGTAAGTACTCTTCAGGTATGGAACTTTTCAACTCAAAAATGGATTCTACATCTTCTTTATTTATATTGAACTTAACCTTCACCAGATTCTAAGGAAGCTAGTCCCAAGTGGTCTTGTAGAAGAGATCTCCAGTTGTGTGAATACATTTTTAAAAAAATCTTAATTTTTAATCGACTATGGTAAAAGGGACATTATGGAAATTCAACATGGGAGACCACCATAGAGGTTGAGAATTGAGGGAAACACCATTTCTAAACCCTTCCCTTGCCTAGATGAGATAAGGTTTGAGTTTTTCCTAGGCCTTGTAGATACTTTGCATGACAAAAGTGCCCCTTATATTAACCAACACATATGTGATGATAATGTTTTGCAAACCAATCCCTTACCGGACCTTTCTGCAAAGAGGGCAGCCTTAAGAGATGTAATGCCTCAGTAAAATTTTACAGGCTTCATCCCCTTCCAAGCTTTGATGATCTATTTAACACCAAGAGCAAGCCCTTGGAGTTTAATATCAATGAGCCCAAACCCACCATCTTCTTTAGCAGTGAGCATCTTGGAACATATCTGAAACTTCTTAGCCAAAGTGAAGGTCTTAGTAATTGAAAATGAGATTTTTTTATCAACTCTTTGAACACATAAGACCACAACTCTATTGGTGATCTAAATGCAAATGGAATGCCTAAGAATGTAAACTATACCCCAGGTATTATCCATTTCCATTTATATCCCTCCAACCAAGGAGGTTTGGACAAAATGAACTAGCAATAACATTGAGTCTTCTACCATTAGATGGAAGACCCAGAGACGAGGCAAAAAGTGTCAAGACATTCCATAGCATACTTAGCAGAGTCCTAATCTTCCTGTAGAGTGAGTAAATATTCATCAACAAAGTGCCCATTAATCAACTAGTGGTCTAAATTATGGACTGGAATACTCTTTACCAAACCCTTATAAGCATAGCTAGCCAACAAATCACTAAAACCCTTAGCAACCAAAACATAAAGAGAAGGTGCAAGAGGGCACCCATGTCTAATAGATCTGTAAAGCCCAATTTCCATTACCTTTGCATACACAATAATAAGGTTTGTCCTATCTAACTAGAGGCTGGCTCAGTATGATGATAATTACAAATTAGATATTTTTATGTAGTTTGATCATTCATTTCATATAGAATTAAAGTTTATTCTTATGTATAGGTGAAATATTATGAAACTTTCACAATAGTAATCATCTTATATATGTATGTATGTATATATGTGTGTGTATACATATACATATAATTTAAAAGATATATGTCTTTTTGATATATACAAGATTATGTATAACATCAAATTATATATTTGGACTTATTATCTAAAATTATGTAGATGATACAATATTTTAATACTTATAATAATCAATAAAAATAATAATATAAATTAAATTTGTAAAAAATTGTATGTTTTCATTTCATAATATATAATGCAAAGAATGATTTAGTGTTATAGTATCAACTTTAAATAATAGAAAAAAAAAAAAGTTATATTAAATAATATATATCAAGTACATGTTTTGTATGTAAACAAAGGACATAAAAAGAAAGTCAAGTCTTTTTTAAAGTTCATAATGTTAGGAGAATTTTTAATGTTCTAAAAAGTAACTTACAACATATGAAATAAAAAAAATTGTTAATTATTAATATATTTATATTTAATAGCATTCAATAAGAAATTCAAACATGTGAACTAAAGAAAATGAGTAATTGAAAGATCTCAAATGACATCCGGAAAAAACAGATTTTATAGATATTTTCAATTTTTTTCTTTTATTTATTTAATTTTTAAGATTTGTATTCAGTGGAGATAAATCTGGTTTAATACAACACATATACATATCTTACTCTTATCTTTAAGGTAAGCCTTTCATCTTTATTTAATTTTAATTTTATATAAAAACATCTTATATCTATTGTAGACGCCACACTTTCTATGTGATTCTGATTTTATATAACTTACACAAACATATTACTTTTATGTTTACAGTAAGCTCCACACCCTCATCTGATTTTACAGAATTGAAATAGAGACCAAATTTTGATCTTAGATGGCCACTTCCACAATTACAAACCAACAAAGTTAAGATTCAATGTATTGAGGCAGTAGAATTTGATGGAGAAGGTTTTGCAAATGATTGTAAGAAGCTCCGCCGACTTGAACAGAAGCAATTGCCGCTTCCTTCAACTTTTTCAGTTCAGCTGCAATTGGAATTGGCTTGTGATCGTTCATCAACTTGTTCACCAACGTTTCCACATCTCTTCTCCGCACGATTTCCTTCATCTCGAAACCGACCTTCCAAACATGAGTAACAAATCTCCTGTTTGTGGGTTGCTCTGCAAAGAATGGCCAGCAGATCATGGGCACGCCTGAACATATGCTTTCGATGGTCGAGTTCCATCCGTTGTGCGTAAGAAACCCTCCCACGGCGGAGTGGGACAGAACCTTGCTTTGTGCTGCCCAGCTTACGAAGAAACCTCGCTCCTTCGTTCTTTCCACAAACTCTGCAGGCAGTACTGGAGACTTGCCCTGCACCAGATCAGGCCGAATGGCCCACAAGAATGGCCGATTGCTCGCCTCCAAACCCCACGCAAACTCCACAAGCTCTTCATTTGATACAACAGTGATACTGCCAAAGCAGACATATATAACCGATGATTCCTCTTGTTTGTCCAGCCATTCCAGGCACGACATTTCTTCTTTCCATATGGTGCTGCTGCTGCCTGCAATTACATCATCATCTACTGCTGCACTAGAATAGCCAAAAAGTGTGCCGATGGAGAGAACTTTTTCGGAGAATCTAGCGTTAAGGTCGCTCAGCACAGGTCCTTCTAAATCTTCAAAAGTGTTGAGCAAAACTAAGGAAGCCTGCTGAGTGTTTTGTGCCTCTCTCATCAGGTATTGAAACATATAATCGGAAGCATCTGTTACAGTCAGGAAGCTCGGCAGATCTTTTACCCGCAGAGTGGGCATTTCAGGAATACAAGGGATCACTTCATTCATGTATTTCTCCGCATCCTCTGTTTGAATACCAATAATATAAGTACCCCTAGTTTTAACAGGCACAGCTATGCTAAAAAAAATGTTTAGTGAGAGATACCTTTGAGCGGAATATAAGCATGGTCGATGAGAAGAGGCATGTAGTAATAAGCAGAGAAACCGCATGCACTCGTTGTCCAAAAGGCAACTCTGGGGACACCAAATTTGTCAGCGATGTGCTGAGTAAAAGACAATACTCCATCTGCAACGATAATTGTCACAGGATTAATCGAATGCGAAAGCTTTTCAACAATATTTTCCACATGAAACGGAGCATGCTTTTGCAAGGAATCGCAGAGCTCCGGCAGCTTCAGAGTACGGACATGATCTGGCGGAAGACCATCAGCAAAGCTCTTGAACTTAATGTAGTCGGTGGACACAGGATTCATACGTTGGTGAGTGAAATCAGTGTTAACAAAAGTGACGAGGATACGCTTGGAATTCACGAGAATCTTAGCCAATTGCATCATGGGATTAATGTGCCCCTGTGCAGGAAATGGGAGTAGCAGGGCATGAGCCGACACAAGCGCCATATGCAAAAAATAATAATTTCAACGCAAACAATTGTGTTTTTTTCGTTTTTCGTTTTTCGAATTAGCTTGTTCATCAAAAAGGTAGGCAGGCACGGATTTATATATAGACGGAGGGGGGGAAAAAAACTTTTTGATTTCCACACGGCACATGGTGGGAAACGTTGTTCGTAAAAAGAACTGAATGAGTTGAAGATCTGGGCGGTGTGAAATTATATAAAACATTATTCGAGAAATATGACGGTTTGATTCATCTTTTATCTGCCGACTGCGTTTCAAAACTCAAGAGTGTCTGAGAGTATGAGTATGAATGCAATGTCATCCACTTAAATCTGAGTGTTTAAAATAGCACAAGGATTGTTTTATGGCTCAAACTTTGATTCCTCACCTCTTAATAAATATTCTAAATTGTTGTGCAAAAGCCGTTGTAGTTGACTTATGGTAAGAAAACAACAAATGTTAGTTTGTTATCTATACAAACACGAAACCCTCCCCACCACAAATTTTTTTTTTATTTTTTTTTTGACAAATAAATACCTCACCTGTCATCCGTCATTATCTTCATTTTATTATACGATGAATTCTATTTTAAGATGATGTTTAATATCTACACGACTGCACTGCCTGAGTAGACCCCGTTTAACCCGTTTTCACGACTCTTATCATTTTAAACGCGATTCATTTGATTTTTTATAGCACGTATATATATTTTTGTTAAATCCCCTGTATGTTAAAAATCAAGGATTGAGAATTTTACTTTTTTGACATTTTAAATTTTATTTATTTTATATTTTTAAGGTTTTAATTAAAATGTATTTCCATAAAATCATATTAATTTATTTGAATATATATTTTTAAAATATTTATTTTTTAATTTATCAATTATAAATAATTATTTGTATATATTAAGAAAGAGGGCGATCTCTTGATACTTATTTAATTTTTATGATCCATATGCGATATATAAATATTTTATTTTATTTTATTTTAAATTTCAATAACATATTTAATATTATAATTATATATAAATTTGAAATTTTACAAATTTAATTGATATTAGTTTCATCACTTATTCCTTTAACAATTCAATTATTATGATAATATAACAACATTTATTGGTTTAATTATTCAATTCAATTATAATATTATATTTAATTCAATTTTTAAAAAATCATAATTTTATCATTATCAATATCATTGTCATCAACATCGTCGTCATCATTATCATTATCAATTTTTTTATTTCCATCATTAAAATATTCACATAAGAATGTGTCTTTTAAATTATAACCCTTGATTAAATGTTAAGATCAAATTCTTAATTTATTTATTTTTCCCCATTTTCCAATCACAAATCATGAGGAGAATTCTCATGGAGTACTCTAATTCATTTTTCCCTACTCAACACTATTTACAACTTTTTATGGTGTGTAAAAATTATGTCTCTTAACTTATAAAAATTTATTTAATAAATTAAGAGAATTTTTTTAATTATTATGTAGACATTTAATTTTAGTGCATATTATGTAATTGTGATTTTTTTGTTATATTTTAGTACATTTAGTTTACTATTTTATTTTAGGCTCTTTTTGGTACTTATTTCCTTTACATTGCATTTTTTATAGCTTTATGTTGTCCATTTTTCCTCATAAACACTTTTATAAATATCGATTATTTATGACAAAATTCAATAAAACATACATGAGTAAAAAAATCATAAAAATGAATATCTAATTTAAATTTAGTTTAAAACCCTTTAACTTAACATTAAAATGTATGATTGGGTTGTAATTTGATTAATTATGCATTAGTAATATTGTGAGACAAAAGTGATATATTAGGCACTACACTTATCAAAAACTTTGCCAATGAACCATCATTTCATTAAATATAGACATATTTCTAAAAATATAGAGTTATAATATTGTTATTTTAAATTTTATAATTATTTAAATTATACTTTTATATTACTATTATTAATTTTTAACCGGTAGGATATTGAATTCCAATATTACTATTATTGGTTTTAACTAGTGTAATATTAAATTTTAATATAGTTATTATTAGATTCTAACTAATGTGAAATCAAATTATAATTATATATTAATTAGTTTTTCACCTTTAAATTTATGTTTAAGGTAAATGGGCCAATAATTGAACATGTTCTAATAATTAAAATGTGTGGACTTGATCACATGATGTCTTGTAGTTGTCATGGTATTACAAATAGTTGTTATTATAGTATTATTTGATATTTATCTAACTTTTTTCATATAATAATCAATCATATTATTACATATAAGATTTACAAATATTAATGCACTTATGTAAAATATGCTTACACCATGTACAAGTATTGGGCAACATTTTTCATTAACCACAAAATCGTCCCATTGAAACATTTTAAAACCAAAGTAGTTTCCACATTCATTCATCAAAAAATCAAAAGTTCACATTTTATATATCAGGTTATGTGAAATAATTAATCACTTAGCAGCCACAATGATATGTTTTAAATCAATATTCACATTTGATTTTATGACATAAAGTTACACATGATATTTGCACGACTAATGGACTTAGTCATAGTTTAATTTGAAATCCACAAAAGAACTTGTCCATCAAGACCCCTTTTAATTTAAATTTAAGATGTGCTTTGAGAAAATCCATGAATTTGTGACCCATGATCCCATTTTGATTGCAACATGTATTCACTTTGTTATTACAATTATGTTTAAAACATTTTTTTTGATTTATTAGTTTTTAAGACATAATTGAAGTAAGCTAGAATATTGTGAGAAGAAAAAGGTAGACATATGGAGGGATAAAATGGAATTAAAATTTAAACAAATCTGCACATTTTTATGATGCCACCTTAAGAACAAAAGAGACATCCATGTTCTTTGGATTAGTAACAATTTCTATGTGTTTTGTTATGATGTTGTATAATTCTTAAAATTAATATAAGTGCTTTAAATGCTTTAGTTGTATATTTATTTATTATGTGTAAGGAAGCCACATATGTTAGAAGGAAAGATAAATTGAAGATAAAGATTTAATGGATCTTAAGACGGCAAGTAAAGTCATTTAAAAGTTGTCAGACTCAAATCTATACTTTGAAATAATTTATTTGTAATTTAACACTCCACTACCCTCTCTTTCTTGCATCACCATATTATGTTGTGTTCTTAAAACATACATCAATAATTGTGAACACCAAAATATACACACATCTCCCATGAGCTTAAGTAGAATAATGCTAGTAGTTGTAGTTTGAAAGATATATTGATTACATAATTAAATATTAATTGAAATATAATATTAGCTCAAAAATTATGAAAGAAAAAAGTGTAAAATAAATATTAATCTTCCACTTATATTTAATAAATAATAAAATTACATTATTAAATTTTTAACGTAAGTATTCCACATATATGACAATTAATTCAATAAAATAAATATTAATCTTCAATTCATATTAAAAAAATATAGTACCAAATGTAAATTCAAGTTATTGGAGTGTGTTTTGGATTAGAAATTTCAAATAGTAAATATTTTAGGCCAAAATAATATCACACAGTAATTTATGATCTTCAATAGTTTCACATTACTACATTGTTCAAGTAATGCAAGGTATGATTCAATGGTTTTGTATCCATTTTCATGTATCTTAATCAATCCTTCTTTCCTTTTTTTATTAATGTCCATGCCCAGATAATGTTAACGACATCAATGTCTTATCTAATTTCATCTAATTTGATCCATGTTTTATTAGGCCTCAAAAAATCTTGATATAAATTTTCATCTTATTCCCTCTTTGAAGGTTTTCAATATTAAATCTTCAACTTGTTAACCATATTTTCATCTTCTGGTTTAAGTTAAATATCCCCATCTACCTTTCCCATCCATATCTTTTCATTTTCATTTGTTAGGCATACTAGAGTATCTATCCCACATACACATCTATCAATGGATTGAATGTTTATTTAGATCTTCTAAAAATAAGCCAAACATAAATACCATTATCACATAGGATATATTGATTAATGTAGTTTTGTTCATAAAAATGTGTTGTTTTCATTGATTGATCATATAGTTCTATATTATTTTGGTAAAAAAATAAACATCTAACATCATGTGATAATTTACAAATGATCTATTTAAAGCACGTAAAATATTTTTCCAATACATTATTTTTAATATTATTTATTTCAACCTATTACACTTTTTCCCTATATTCAATATATACTCTTATTATCTTTTTCAAATCTTTCATTTATTTGAATTATTTGAAAGGTGTTAAAAGGAGGTTGGCCTTCTAACAAAATTGGTTCACCATTAGCCTTTGTATGTTAAAGTTAAATTATTCTTAAATGAGACTCTTAAGTGTCTTTATCAAAAAAATATATATATGATTCATGAAGGCCTCTATTTTCTTCTAAATTCTTCTCAAATTTAAGAGAGAAAATTATAAAAATAATGCATATTTATATTATAATATATCTAAAAATGAGAGCAATGTATTTAATATTTTCAGTGAATACTACCAAGACATTATAGTTATTAAATATTATAATTATTAAATATAATGAAAGGCTTTATTTATTAATAATAATATAAAATAATTTTTTTTATATAATTTTTTCTAAGGTCAAATGTGAATGCATATAATAATATCAAGTTTATGGATATACATAATAATATTAAATATGGGGATATTGATAGCTTTAAAATTACATATCAAAATAGAATGGATTGTAATAGATTATAGTAAATAACATTTAAATTATTTGTATTTTTAATTAAAAAATATGTGAAGAGGAAAAGAGGGGTTACCAAAAAAAAGTATTTTCTATATTTAAATTTATTACATCATTTCTTGTTAATATATAATGTAATGTACTTTTGAATGTCAAAAATATAACATGTTAAATAAAAACACATAAAAAATAATATAATATATATATGATTAAAATAAATCTTTACTTACACATTTATAATACAAAGTTGAGAAGAAGAAATTCATTTAGAATAATAAAAAAATTAAATTTTAAACCAAAAAAGAAGATATTCAATACTAATGTAATCAAAACCAAAAATTAACTTTCATTTTCGCATTTTATTTGAAGCTCCATGATGCTTTCCTCCAATATGTAAGTTTTTTTATCTTAATAAAAAAAATACAATATCTAATCTTTAATTTAAACAAAATTGCATTTATACTAAAATGATATATAAATATGAATATTTGATTGAAAATAGGCATGCAACATCATTTAAAATTATATTTCAACAATAGAAAATTGGCAATAACAAATATTTTTTTATTTACATATCTTTGATGGAATATGTTGGTGTTAATCTAAAGTTTTTTTTTTATCTATTTTATCTAATGACAATAATTTACATGTTTGACATGCACATTCAATATTTATTTTAATATCAAAATATTTATTATTCAATTAAATTAAATTATAATAAAATGGATAATTTATATATATATATATATATATGAAAATTTTCATATTATAAATATTTAAAATTTATTTCAATTAATATTTGTCAAATTTAATGTCTTTAAATTTTATTGGATGTATATGTCTATGATTTATTTTTAAATTACTCTATAATATAAAATATTTAGGCTTGTTGTAAGTGTGACTAATAAGAAAAACATAAATTGTCGCTTTTCTTCTTAATTTCAATAATATTTTTATTATATCTATATATATTCTTGAAAAAAATAGAAATAATATTATAAAAAAGAGAATTAGGATTTGATTGAGAATCTAAGGTAGGAACATTAATCATTCTTAAAAAAAATTAGAGAATCTTGAATTTAAAAATAGTGATATCATAATATCAATGGAACAGCTGATGGCACTATTACTCTCAATAATTAGAGGATGCTTTATATGGTAGTTATGTTTGTTTTTGTTTTTGTTTTGTTTTGTTTTGTTTTGTTTTTGTTTTTGTTTTTGTTTTTGTTTTTTTTCCCGGTTTTTGTTTTGTTTATTTTTTATTTTTTTGTTTGGGTAAAAGCGGTTTCAAAGGTTAACAATAATAAAAATAATTTTGTTAAGTTTGCATGGAATAGTGATAATTAAGTGTTTAAAGAATATTAAAGAAGATGTTTTTATATGTGGGTTTTAATTTGTAATGTTATGAGCAAAAGAGAGATTAGTAGCTCTTTAATATCAGATGATGAGGTTTAAAAAGTGAAGTTTTCCTTAAAAAAAAAAAGAAGTGTAAAACTTAAGATGTATATTGCACTCATGGATATTTATAATATTGAGAAAAAAATTATTTCCATATTTTTATCATAAAAATTAAATGAGTAAGATTAACTTCAAAATAAGACAGTTATTGAGATTAAACATTATTTAATCATATATATTTATAATACAATCATTTTAACTTGTTTTATAAATAATATTATGATTGTGTTTAAAATATTTTATTATTTAATTTTTTTTTTTAAATTAAAGATAATTAAAAATTATGTGTATTTGATTTTTTTAATTTTTTAATTAAAAATATAATATAAAAATGTGGATTCATTATATTCTCAATGTTTATATTTTATTTTGAGTGGTTTTTATTTTTCGATAAGTTTTATCAGAAGAATGATTTTTAAATTAAAATTCGATTCGTATAGAACCATTTCATCGGGAAAACAAAAATAAGACCATGTGAATACAAAGGGGGCCGTTGAAAAAATAACGAGTAGTTTGCACGCAAGAAACCGCAGACTAAACGCTAAATGTGAGTAGAGTAAAAGAGAATTTAATAATTATTATAAGTCTGCAGCAAACAGTAAACAATAATAATGAAGGATTACATATGCTCCACATTTCATCAAATCGACAGAGTAATGTCGGCAAAGCTTGTCGGCGGTGGATTTACTATTTACGATTGCCAATTTTTTACCAACAAAGAAGATAAGGCCCTGATTTTCAAAAGCGACCCCTAGTTCCCAGGTGTGCGTGGTCTCTATCTGAATAAGTAGAACCCCAATTTTGAACCTATTGAAGAAACCTCGTTCAAAGTGTCGATATGGGTTCAACTCCCTTTTCTCCCCTTGCACTTGTGGCACAAAGATGCATTTCAAGCCATTGGAAATATGTTTGGGATCTACAAAATGTGGGTTGCATCTAAAGAAAATAATTTCTCTATTCGCAGAACATATGTGGAAGTGGATCTCATCAAAGGGCTTCTAAAAGCTATCAATTTGAAAATGGGAGGTCTAACCTTCTTACAAAAGCTTGATTATGAGTAGAGTCCATTTAAATGTAATTTATACCACGAGCAATTTCGTTTTAAGAGAAATTGCCCAAAAATAAAGGTAACCAATATTCGGGTAGGTTCAAATGAAGGGTTTCAACCAACCCATCAAAGGAAGAGCAAAATTGCCTAGAAACCCGAATCACCTAACGAGGAGACCCTTATATCCAATCCCTTCATGGCCTTAGAGGATTTAGTCAAGGAAGAAGAAGTTAATAATGATTCCGAGGAAGAGGTATTACTAGAATAAAATGTGGAAAAAAAGCAAGAGTTACTCAATCACTACTTGAGATAAGGAACATTCCAATCCAAAGGAATGAGCAAACCCTAAAAGATATGGAGCCTCCAACGATCCCCTCTTCTAGTAAAAAATCCACTAAAGTTAGTAAAAAGAACATCGAGGTGTGGGCAAAACAGACAATAGAAAATATTATGACTGACACTCAGGTTACAATGGAATTGACCATTAAATCCAAAAGCAAATTAGGCAAGAAATTTTAATGCTTTCTAGGAATATAAGAGGTTTAGGAGTCACCAAAAAAAATCTACTTCAAATACTTCTTGCAAAACAGGAAACAAAACATTCTTCTCATATAGGAAACCAAATCATCAAGTTTAGGTGCCATAAATATTGTTAAAAGAGTTTGGCCCATTTTTTAATGCATTTTAGTTCCATCTAGTGGAGCCTCAGGTGGGATCATCACAACCTAGTCTTCAAATTTCACTCTCGAAGATAAAAATTTGAATGCTCTAATTAGATCAAAACCACGCTCAGAGAAAAGGCTTAAAATTTGTTGCTCACTATAACTATTTTTTACTCTCCTAACCATTATATAGACAAAAGAGTTAGATGTACCTCCATTCAAGATAATGCTAGCTAAAACCCCTTGTAATGGGTTCTTGGAGGGGATCTAAATATTGTCCTCAACTAATCAAAGAAGAAATGGGGCCTTCCAGTTAGAGATAATGATAGGGAAGATGTGGATGATATCAACAACCAAGACCTGGAAGATCTTAAGCTAAGGAGAGGTAAATATGCCATATCAAATAAGAGGATGAGATCTACTTTTATCGCTGCTAGCTTGGACATGTTCTTAATCTCTGGCAGGGTTGTTGAAATTTTTCTCCCATCCATAAATTCTCCCAAACCTCACCTTGAATCACAAGCCCATAAACTTATTTTTTAAGCATAAGAATAACTAGGGACCCCTTCCCTTCAAATATTCCTCCTTTTAATGTAGGGAGGAAGGGTTTGATAAAATTGTCATTCAGGCATGGTAGGAACAACGACAATCTTTCTTTGGTCAATAATGGATTAACAAAATTCAGCATACTAGGGCTTGCATCTAGAATTGGCTTTAGTTCAAAACAAGATGCAATGCAATACTACTCTCAAGATCCAACTCAAGGAAGTTCAAAATAAAATTGAAGAATATGGCCAAACGAAAGTCTTATAATAGATCAACAAAAGTATTCCAACCAATTACTCAACCTCTTACAAAATGAAGAACATACTTGGCAACTGAAATATCAAATGCTATGGTTATCCAAAGGTGATCATAACACAAAATATTTGTATTGTAAAACCCAAAAAAGGATAATGCCAACACCATATCTAAACTCCAATCTACCAATGGACAATTTCTTGAGTTAGTAAAAGATATCAAAGAGCAGGTTTTCAATCACTTTATGTAGCTTTAACAAGAGAAAGATGTGGATCGAGATCAAGATTTGAATGAACTCTTGGAAAACTTCCCCCACATCATCTCTCAAGATCAGAATAAATTGTGCTATAAGGAGGTGATGATGGAGGAGTTGAACAAGGTTGTCGTCAATATGAGAAAGGATAAAGCCCCATGTCTGGATGGTTTCAATGCAAATTTCTATAGGATTTTTGGGAAATAGTTAAAGAAGACATTTTATCTTTGGTGGAAGATTCTATACAACACCATATAATCCATGGGGGGTTATTTTCTCATTTTTGGTGTTGATCCCTAAAGAAGCTCAAGAAATGAGTATCAATTGATGTCGACCAATCTCCCTCTGAAATACTTCCAAAAAAATGTTACCAAAATCATATCCAAAATGCTTGAAAATATTATACCTTTGATGGTTTCATAATAATGAATGAGGTTTGTTCTAGGTAGAAACATATCAAAAGGTATCATTCTAGCCAAAGAAGCTATCCACTCTGGAAAACAAGACAACATAAAGATCATGGACATCAAAGTTGATATGGTGAATGCTTTTGATAGGGTAAATCATAATTCAATCTTCAACACTCTTTATAAGATGGGGTTTGATGAAAATCTAGTGGGTTGGAGAAAAGGAATGTATTACTTGCCCTTGGATCATTCTTTGGGTCAATGGCAACCCTAAAAAATTCTTTAGACTCTCCAAAGGGCTAAGGCAAGGGTTCCCTCTCTTACCTTTCCTTTACATTATCTTACCTGAATTCATTGACCACACTCTTGAACTCAGAAGACAAAAAAAATCCTCCTTGGGATCTCTACATTCCAAAGTGGAAAAGAACATAATCATGCACAATTTATTGATTACACCATCTTGTTGGGGAGAGCTTCACCTCCAATTGCTATGATATTTACTTCTATCCTCAGAGTCTACTATGTTGCTATTGGTTATGAGGTGAACAAGAACAATATTTATTCTATCTAGGAGTGCCTATTTCATTTAATATCCCTAAAGCTCAACATTATGATAATATTTTGGGGAAAATGAAGGCCAAGCTAAGTGTTTGGTCAAATTCTTGGCTAACTCTCCCAGTAAGGGTCATGGTCATCAACTCTATGTTATATGCCCTTCTTATTTGAGAAATGAGTTTTATCAGTGCTCCAAAAAGCACTTTGAATAAAATGTACCAATTTATCTACAATTTTATGTGGAAAGGAGGAAAGTAAAATAACAAAATGAAGTGCCACCTTGTCAACTGGGAACAAATCACTAAGAATGAGAAAGAAGGGAGGCTTGACTTGAAATGTATTTTTGACCATCAAAAGGACTTGGCTACTAAAATAATTTGGATAATGATCTTAAACAAATAAAAATGTTGGGATTCCTATCTCTTCAACAAATACAAACTTCAATTTTCTAAAGGTTATCTTAAAAGCAATTACCTTGGGAATAAATATCAAATTTGGAGGATCCTAGAAAGAGCCATGACGTTAATTTCCAACCAACTGTATGGATGCCCAAAAATGGTGGAAAATTTGGTTTTTGCGAGGAAATTTTTTTAGGGTAGTTTAAACCCAAAATCTAGAGATCCACTAAAAGAATGGCTTAAACTAAGAAATATTTGTTTTTTAAATCACCTCTAGTTAATTTATAGAACATTCCCACTATTAAGTCAAGATGGGATCTTAATAATCCCCTTGATTTACATAATGATTAGATCTTCTTTGTCTCTTTTATGGAAGGAAGGGTCCATCTTGACCCCAACTATGAAGGTAAACTCCATAAATGACTCAGGGGCTTACTCTATAAGTAAAGGGTATAAGATGCTTCAAGGTAATTTCCATCCTATGTCCAGATGGAAACATATTTGGAAAAAGGAATCAATTCCTAAAATCAATTTCTTGTTTTGTATTTTGATGAAAAATACGTAACTCACTCTAGGAAACTTGAGGAAATGGGGTATTATGGGACCAAAGTGGTGTGTTCTTTGCAAGGCAACTGAAGAAAGCAGGTATCATCTGTTATTAAAATTTGAATTTGAAAGAGAGGTCTAAAGCAGTCTATTAAGAAACACCACCCCTCAAGTCACTACCCCTATCTCCATTTAAACTAAAATTACCATCCCTTCTTCTATCTAAGGGATGACAAAATGAACTTAGTGGCCTATTAGCATCAAACATCTTCTTCCTAGACATTTTTTTTAGGAATTTGGAAGGATCAAAATACTCTGATTTTTAGGGATCATGCTATCCTGCCATGGATCACTACCAATTTTGTCCAATCCCTTCTTAAGGAGATAGTTTCTCATATCACAAATCATAATAATAAGGAAACCCAAGATAAATTGCATACACCGCCTCACATCAATACAGGGTTCACCCTTATCTTTGATGGGGCCTCCAAAGGAAATCTAAGATAAGTTGGAGGAGGAGGGATCATTCTCTCCAACAACAAACCTTTCATAATATGCTCTTTTGACCTTGGCACTACAATTAATAACAATGATGAAATGAAAACCTTGAAATTGGGGCTCTCTCTTTTAAAGATGAAGGGATCAATTGTTTGAATATTTTTTATTGGTTATCAATGCCATCAATATGTCCCATTACAATTTCATTAACATTGAATTCAATGTCAAATATATCAAGAACTTGATTACAATTTTCTCTCAGATCAAATTCCAACATAATTTAAATTTTCTTTTATAAATATATATATATATATATATATATATATATATATATATATATATATATATATATAAAACAACATATTATATTATAAAAATATTATTATAAATATATATAATAATATTACAATTATATATTAATATAAGTAAAATAAAATATTTTCAAATACCAAAAAAATAATAATGTAGGGTGACAGTTGTGGGGTGGTGTGTATGTAGCTTCTTCACTCCTCTTGTTGTTAGGACATGTTGGCCGAGTTTTGGCCCACATACTAAGATTGTAAACATATGGATCAGGTTTATAATGGATGAGCATATAGACAGAGTTGTAGAGACCCCATGGGATGTCAAGAGTGCTTAGAATGACTTAGAAAGCTCTTGGTATTCATCTGGTTCTTCATTATGTTCACTAGAC
This sequence comes from Torreya grandis, assembly GCA_037957365.1. NCBI lineage: Eukaryota > Viridiplantae > Streptophyta > Pinopsida > Cupressales > Taxaceae > Torreya > Torreya grandis. The sequence continues at coordinate 734,986 of JARHVA010004245.1, forward strand.
ATCTTGGGTCTAGTGGTAAAAATTCTAAGTACGTACTTTGATAACATCATAATTAACATGTGTGGATAAGTAAGGGAGAATAAGTCATATGGTTTTGTTCACATTAGTCCCAAGTTTCTACGTACAAAATATTAGGTCATCTGCTAAAGCACAAAAGAAGTTATGCATGTTCAAAATTGGCTCCTCAGTCAAATTTCACTAAGTTTCCCATACTTAGCCAAATGAATTAGATCATCATTAGGATGGCATGTAGGAATTAATGGACCAGTATTATTGAGTATTTTGTAGACACACTTAGAAGGCCCCTAAGACTTGTGGGTCAAATGGGTCCATTCCTTTTGGCTTTAAGAACATCTCCTTTAAATTTGGTGCCTTTATGACTTTTATACTTCAAGTTGTAAGATTCTAAGGTTGGACCTGTGCAGTAAGATGTTCATACTAATGTTAAATTTAAGATTGAGAAAACTAGATTATTTTCATCTTAAATTTGATGGTCATGCAAACGTCAATGATAGTCATATGAATGTCATTTGACATGATTAAGGACATCATTTTTAAGCTCATGAACTAGCCATTAGCTTTCAAACAGTGGGTCCCAGTTGATCTAATAGTCCACATTGCATCATATATCCTGATCCAATGGTGTGCAAGAAGTTAAAAAGTTAAGAAGATTGAGAGATCGACACATGGTGTAAGCACATGACGCTGACAAACTGATAGTGGATCTTGAGAGTTAATGTGTATTTGACACATGGCATAAACTTGGACAAAGTTGAAAAGTCAGAGGTAGATCAATGAATCGTGTTGATTCATATCAAGAAAGATCAATGGTGTGAGATGGGTCCAATTGAGTCAATGATCTAGATCATGATCAATAGTCAATTAGAGCAAAAGAGAGCCCAGAGCTTTCGCTGGGAGTCAAATTGAAGCCATTTTTGATGGAAGCAAATGGGTCTTACAAGGTTATTTTATCACCATAGAAGCTCAATCAAATTACATTAAAGGGATACACTGATGCATTAAGATATAAGGGACATGTATGGGTCTCCATTAAGGCTAAATATGGACCTCTTGTTCATAGTTTTGCTCAGGCAAGGTTGTTTATGCAACATTGTTTGCCATTTTTAAGAAGGATCTGTGTATGCATATACAAGCTTTTGGTACCTATAGAAATAGGATGGGTCTAGTTGGACCTATTATAATACAAAAAGTGCTATGTAGTCTATGGGTCTGTATTGATATGGAAACTATAGGAAAACTAATAACCTTAGATTGGTTTTCCACCTATAGATGAACCTATGATCCAAACTCAAAGATAAAGTAGAGATGTGATTAATACAAAGGGTCCTTGTCCTTCAGTATGGCCATAGTCTCAAAAATCATCCACCCAAAGTAGACATAATCAAATCTCAATCAGGTTTATAGATGTAAGGATTTTATCTTTATGCAAAAGCTAAGTGGAAAGATGCATAGAAGATTAAAGAAAGAGTCTAGTGTTGGGAACTGTAACTAGGGGCATTCAATGTGTCCTTAGAAACTTTGGGGACTTCCTCACTCAAAAATCCATGGGAAGTGTTCTGATTGATCAAAAAAGTGGAAAAGATTTCATTGGCTAAGGAGCAAATGTGATAACTCAAGTTTAATTAATGATACAGGATAGTGTGTTCTTGTTCAGCTGACATGTTCCCACATCTCTTCTCTCTTCTCCTTGGTAAAGGCTCTCAGATTTTAGACCTTTTTCATCTTTCTAGGAGACAAGGATACTCTTTATAGTACTACAAAGTATTCTTAGCTTGATTAGGCTTGACCTTGTCAAACATTTGTAAGAACTACCACTTAATGTAATATCAGACTTTCTTTGCCTATCTCTTGCCTTGGATCTGGTTTTTTGAGTTATGTATGATGGCATTGTGTGAACGAGAATCTTCCTCATCCATTGCCCTCCTTTATGACCTTATTTAGGGAGTTTTCAATATTGCTTGTAGGTCTAATTAATGTTCTATGAAATACTTATGTAATTAGCTTGATCTTGAGGTTGTGTAAGCTAGTACTATCTCCTATATATCTAGTGTGGGTTCAAGCTTATGGGAGCTTCCATTTTAAATTTGGTGCATCATCTGGTTAACCTTATTAGGATCTCTTATCCCCTTTCTAACCATTTTCCCTATGAAGCATTAGTTTAACTTTAGTTTTAGGTGAGCATCAAAGAGGAAGTTGGCTTATTCTAGAGGTTCAACCTCAACATAGATTACCCATAACCTGGGGTTGTCCCAATATTATAGCTTAGTGGAGAGAGCCTGAAGAAGCCTCTCTAAGGGTGAAAATTAAGCCTATAACACTACCACCATCTACCCTTTTTCATCTCTCAGATCACCACCACCCCCTGACATGTCTGGATTACCTTTCAAAGCCCCATCAAAATTTAATTTAACCCATCCTGGCAAAGGGACCATCTATTTATATTGTTTCCTAGTTTCCAATCTAAGATCCACTAAATTTATATTCTCTAAATATAACTACCAATTCTAAGTTATTTTCTCTTCTAAAAATGAAAATATATGGTTCTTCCCCCAATTGATACTTTTTGAATTTTAATTGAGAAGATTGATAATCCTAATTTCCAGTCTCTTACTTGAAATCTTGACATTCCTAAAAATCCTATTATTTTGTTCTTTCCAAACCCCCTAAATAAAGTGAGGAAAGGCCAAACACCAAAGTTTATTTTTTAGAACCCCACTAGGTTTAACTCAAAAAATGGTAATTTTTTAAAAAAATTTACTTTAATAATCAAATCAAATTATTCCCAATTAAGATAAACTAATTGATCTTTAACTAAATGCATCTTGCATAATATACCAGTCATGATTCATTTAAGTAGTGATCAACTTATCACATTTAACAAAATTACTAATTCAATACATCACAAAAGTACATCTAGTGAATAAGAACTCAACCAACTGCTGAAAGTTATACAATAAGAGCAACCAATCCATTGTTTATCAAGTACAATAATATAATATTTTTATGTCATAGTGAATATAAACAAATACAATGTTCTATGAAACTAACAAGTATCCATAAAATCATTATATGTATATAAAATTAAATCATGAGTAAAAGTCTCTATTGGTTGACTATTGTAGGAGAGAGAGAGAGCATCATTAGAGTGATTTTCCACACCAACCACTAGACATGAATCCCTTGTACAATGTGTAACTAGGAAATGGCCTTCCCTTTATGGATGAGCAGATGATAACGGTGCAAGTATTGAGAAGTCAACTAGAAACCGTGTGTTGTAAGATTCTAACTACATGCAACATATCATAAAGAATTTCATTCTAACATGATATCATGCATATAATCAAATAGGTAAAATGATAACGTTTAACTATAAATATTACTTTGGCCAAAATTTTCATATAGTTTATTGATCTAGTAACCAATCATAATCACACACACAATTAATTGGGTTCATTTAATTTAAGTATTAATGGCATTAAATATAAACATGAGAACCTTCTCACGATAATAATTCTTAGTTTCATCAATACATTATTTACCAAATAATCCATAAATAAGATTTCCATGGAATTCTCATACAGATATAGTATTAATGCCACAATAATTGAATACAAATAAACAACTTGAACTTATTACATGAAATAGATAAATAACTTAATATCTTCTATCACACTTTCTAAATTCAACATAGCCCAAATTCCATTATATAAATAGGCAATATTACAAATATAATTATTTTCTAACAATATTCATAATATCTAAGAATTTACCAATTCCATACAAACATCCCTTGTCCACTAGTATTATAATCAAAATAATACAATTTGAGAATTTCATAATAATTCCTAAGCTAACCAACAAATAATAAATATAACATTTATTTGTTGTAATAATCAATCAATCATTTTCCTCATAATTTATAACTGAAATAACATATTATAGATTAATGATATAAATCTTAGCTCGTATATGAATAAATCTATTCACCATAAACAAACATCTAATTGCATCTCAAATTAATTATATATATATATATATATATATATATATATATATATATATATATATATATATATATATATATATATATATATATATATGTTCACTTATATTTATATACGTTTAAACTCTTAGCTACTAATTTCCTAATGGCATATTATATACATATAAACGGTTATACATACATACATGCATACATAGATACATACATACATACATAAATATGCATATAATTTATAAGTGTTAACTTACACACACACACACACACACACACACACACACACACACACACACACACGCGCGCGCGCGCGCGCGCGCGTGTGTGTGTGTGTGTGTGTGTGTGTGTGTGTGTGTGTGTGTGTGTTTATGAACCATTCATAAATAATATATATTCATATTTATGTATAATCCATAATTACATATATACGTATTTATATATGTTCATATTCCAAGTACCCTACTTAAAAAATATAAATTCATATTTAAACAAAATATAAATCACATTAACAATACACAACTTTCAAAACCTGAATTAAATGCGTTAAAATATAGACAAATTATTTAATACTATTACGTACTATATGGTACATTAACTTATTGAAATCATCTAAAAAGTTATAACCCCCAATTAAACATCCATGACACAATATAGTTCAATTTCCATCAATTTTACAATGATTAAAACTCAGTGTGAACTAAACATTTAATAAACATCCAATACCCCGACATATATTATTAATATCAAATCCATTCAAAGAACCTAGAATAAATAATAATAGTGCAGTCATCATATAAAATTACCAAAATTATAAATATTGACCCATTCTTATTATGTTTACTAAACCCATGAATTTAATACTTGTATATATAACCAATACAAAATAGTCATAAATTTTTGATACAATAAACTAAACTAATTTCCATTCCAACAAGAAAATAATTTACACATAGTCGGTTCATATTTGTTTATACATAGTCGACACTAAACCAAAATACACATTCGACTACAAAATTTTATACATGATCGAAACTTAAACTAAGTTAAGTCAATTTATAACATTCAGTCATTCCATTATAAAATCTAATAAAATTGAATCATAGACCATAAATAATCCATTAAACATAGTCATTAAATAACTATTTTCACATAGTTGACTTAAGTAATTCATACATAGTCGACTCTCTACTATATGCTAAGTCGAATAAAAATCATTTGTCATTTCCAAACAAACCTTCATCCAAAGTTGAAAAAAGTAATATCACACAACCAAATCTAAATCCAAATAAGATTATTACCTAACCAAATGGCATATAAAAAATAACCCAATTTATATTTAGTAACCCAAAATTAAAATAACGACTTTAAGCTATTTTACAAACACACAACCATTAAATAATACATAGTCATTTCACTATATTCCAATGAATCAAAGAAACACACAACCAAATAATGATTATAAGAAACCCTGATTTGAACCCAAATTAAAAATAATGTGTTTAAGTCATTTTGTTAATACCTAGCCATTTAGGCATAAATGAAATAACAAACATAACCATGTAATTAACTAGATAAAATGACACTCAACCTTGCATATAAAACACAACAATTTTGTTTTAATATTTAACCAAACCTTTGTACACATGTTATACACAGTTGAATCATGGATTCAATTCTATGGGGGAAATCCTTCTCCCACAGGGTCAAATCTATGACCCTCTCTAGGGGTTAAAAATACTAAACAACCATTTTTTTCAAAAACCCCAAAATAATTTTATCATCTAATTATATAACATGAATACTAGTTTTTAGAGTAAGGTGAGATCAAAACCCTACCTATGTATTACCCTAAAGTATTTATTTTTCTTTTGTTTGCTAGTTCTTTTCTTTCCTCTTCTCTATTAGCCATGGCCCCTATGCAAAAATCCAAAAACTCCATCCTCTTTTATTATTTTTACAGTCAACTGCATGCATTTAAAAAACCCCTAATATCATGGTGAGCCATTCTCTACCACTCCAAGAATGACTCACCATCAGAACAAAAATTCCTAGCATGCTTTCCACATATCACAGCTTAACCATCACACTCACAGTCTCTTCATTATTTCCTTTTAACTCACATTCAAACCCTATCCATATCAAGTTTACATGGTTGGAATGACCAAGGCAAAGACAACCAAACCAAATGATAGCTTATCGAATTATGGTTGACATCATATTATGTCAGTAAACATAATAATTATGTTTTAATAAAACTTGAATGCCTATTCATTAAACATTAAACAATCAAACTAAACATTAAACAATCAAACCTAGCTAACCATTAGGAAATTGAAACTTAAGTCACCATAGGTAACTATTATAAACAAATTTTTAACCCTAGGAGAAGGTTGTTCAGACCTCTCCAAATTTGGTTAAACATGGGATTACCCCTAGACCCATGGGTTGTTTATAATAGGGGTAAACCTCTAGATTGAAGGGATAACTCCCCTTGATGAATCACTTAGGCTCACTTCAATACTATATCACTTGCTTGTTTGGAAAAGGGAAGAAATAACTAAAATAAACCTAACTACAATGGTGATGCACCAAACTTTGTTGAACACTACCACACATTGCACAATACGCTAAGCCCTATAAGATAACATGAACATACATACATCCTATAATTAACTTATTGCATCAATTATTTGTAGAAGGGTAAGGCATTTTAAGGCTAAGATGGAAGAATATTTCCACTTAAAAACCCAAAAAAGACCCATGATGACACCAATTACAACCTGTAATAGAGAAACAACCACATGAGGAAAGATAAATTGGACACAAACAAGGTGATATACATCTACACTTGATAAGATCAACCATTTAGAGCTTTATCACTACATGTAGTCATATAATGAGGTAACAAATTAGATATTTTATTGATTATAGCTATAAAAAATGATTATGGATTTGACGTACCCAGGTGGAGGATACATTTCAAAGCTAAGGTAGCTCAATATATAACACATGTGTGAGAGAAGAGAAGAAGTGTGTAAGAGAGAGAAGGTATAAAAGTGTAATGTGAGTTAAAAATAACATAGGAGTTATGGAACTACCTCAATAGGTCTTAGATGAAATATTTTTCTCTTATTCAGATGCTATAGCTCTTCAAGTAGCGTGGGAGTTGAAATGGTTGCTTGACACCTTGACTAGCTCTTTGAAACTTCCCTTCTTCTTGACATGTTGAAGGAAAAGTGTCCTTATTAGTGATCATATCAGTTTATCTTGAATTTTTTATCTACTCTTAACACCTCTCAACTTAAACTAATAGGTTCTCTTTGACACATCACATCTTTATCTTGCAAAGTGTCTAAAAGGCTCTTCATCTCCTTAGGCCTATTTTGCACACAAGTGTCAAAACTTGGTTTTAGTTAATTTAACTCATATAAACTTAATGGGTGGCATATTTAAATCATATTAGACCTAAAAAATCCATTTTTATTCCTAAGATTATCCCCAATAGGTCACTCTCTATCAAAATCCCTAATTAGGCCTAATTCCTTCTAACCTTTTTTTCCTATTTTTATTCTTGTGTGTGAATTGTATAAATTATATTGAGAAAATAAAGGCATATTATATGACCCTATATGATCTTATAGTTCCATGTCAAATTTCATGAGTTGAATCCAAGTGGAAGTCTTCTTTTTCTACCTATATCTTTTATCAATTAGGCCTCTAGGCCTAGAAAATGGATTTTAGCTCTAAACTCACCCTGTACTTGTGAAACCTATTGGAAGTGTGTGATTAACCTTACCCATTTCAATAATAAAATCCATGTCATGTTTGGGTTTTTGAAACATTATTATTATAGTCAAACCATGAAATGGCCCAAAACAAGCCTTTCAACAAGCCTATTTAAACTACCTTGAAAAATGGAGTTTATTTGGTCACTTATAGGGGTTATTGAGAAAAGTTATTTATTTGAGGAGATGAAATATCCCAGATGACCTCCTCAAATTATTGGAAAGTATCCATATCTCCAAAATCCCCACAAAACATTAAAAAACACAAAATAAGGGATTTATGGCAATCTGTATAGCAGTTTGTACATCTCAAGTACATGTGAAGAACCTCCTTAGAGTCCTCAACAAAATTTAAAAGTTTTTAGGAGAAATTTGTGGAATTTTATTTTCTTTTAAAGTCCATCTCTACAAACTGGTCGTTACAGCTCTCTTAAGCAACTTGAAAGTACTTTAAACTCTTAAAAATGATTCATAAAGTTGGATGCATGAATCCTCCAACCAATTTCACAAACTTGAATTAATTTGGGGTGGATAACTTCCCTTATGAGATTAGGTCCCTATGCAAATCTTCCTGACTATAACAAGCAAAAAAAACTAACCTCTTGGGTGGAAACAAGGATTCTAGGGGCTTTGAGCAAGTTTACAGTTGGTAGGTGGTTGTATTGAGTTTGTTTTGATTTTAAGTGGCCTCAACAAGGTATATGATATGTCTTATGACCTATTTAAATTATTATTAAACCACCTCCCTTTACCAAATTTCTTGCATATGCCACTATCCTAGGCATAGGGTTTTCATGTGAAACTGACTGTGTGACCCTAGCTCACTATTTTATCCCATTTTTCTATTTTTTATAGGGTTTGAGCATCATATAAGGTTTGTGAATTCATATTAACATCTTCTTAAGATTTCTCAATGTTCATTCAACCTCTACTTACTTCACTTCATCTCTTCAAGGCTAACTGTAGGCCTATGTAAGCCTAGTTGTGCATTTAGGAGTGTAGGTAGAGTGTGAACAACATATGCTAGGTTATGGTCTAAGTATAAATTTTTATGAGAAAATTATTTAACACATCCTCATAATATTATCAAGGCTTCTAAGTATTTAACTCACTCAACTGAATGTTTCACCAATTCTTAGGTCTGCCCTATCTAGTAGGCTTGTGTTTGCACATTTGGACTGTGCAGTATGAATAGGGTCTATGTTTATTTTACTTCAAGATTGGTCAGGGAGTTGTATGATATATTTTAATCACCATGTTTAAATCATTCAACTCCATATAAAACTTTCTTTCTCTAATCAGGCAGACATACTTTTTGAAGACTGTATGGTAGGTAATTAGGCCTTAATTGTGTGTTGGCCTTTTATTAAGTCTCCAAGATAATCCTATGATATACAATGACTTACTAATATTTTAATTAATGTATTAAAACAATCTTAAATTACCTTAAGTTTAATATCCACTAATTATTAATTCCTAAAGCACATTCTCAACTAACTATAAGTTTATATTTGAGGAAGTTTGACTATGTATACTCATTTGACATGGTTTACAACTTAGTGTTCTAGGAGTTAATTTAAAAATTTGAGACTTTATTAAAAATCCTAAATGGATTTGAATGAATGAGAGATCCTTTAAAACCTTTTGAAACACTGTACCTCAAATTATCCACCTTTTCATGATCAATCTTTCAATAGATGGTTGTAGTTGATTAACTAGGCAATTGACTATATGTGTGTTCCTTTAGACCACCATGACCAATATTTAAAATTTTCCATTAGATTTGATCTTCCATTTATATTCTTGGATCATTCTCAATGTTTTTGAAACTCCATATTTCACTATCATTAACTTTTTAAGGCACATTCTTTCACCTAGATGTAGGTGTCAACTTGAAGACTCTGAGTATGTAGTCCGAGTATTTATATGAGCATTGTTTAGCATTGAAAACATATTCAAATTAGTTATGTTATTGATATGAATAAATACCTTTTCCCAACACTTTTAAACTTTATACTTTTCCATCACTATCTTAAGGCTCATTCTTATCAGGCTGACTGTAGATGTTATTTTGAGAGGTTTTGACTAGTAGTATGGGCTCTTAGTGATTGTTCATAAATCTAAGAGAAAAAATACAATGAAAAATTCCAAAAATTGAAATATTATATGGTTCCAAAAATTTGGCCAAAATATTAGCCCCTAAATCTACCTGTACATCCTGGACTGTCTTCTTGAAGTTGGCCTTCACTAGCTTGTGAAGGGGACAATGAGAGAGAGAAGGAAAAACCTGCAACTATGGAAATTGAAACTTATTCAAAAGATAATTCCCAACCTTTATAAGACCAAAGGATATTTTTGAATTTTTTTCACTTAAAATTGACTATTGAACGTCTATAAAACTTCTTCTAATTCCTCAAACAAGTCAAAAATTTTATGCTTCCACAGTCCATAAAACAACAAATAATCTTTTTTGGAAAAAATTGTGTCTGTTTTTGATGATCTTCAAAACCAAACATAGTTTTTGCTAGAAAAGATTACTTTTTCCTCAAAAAAGTGTTGAAAATCAAGAATCTAACCTTTTCTGATCCCTCTAATAAGTGTGACTATTAAGTAATTGCTCCAATCCTTTTGGAATGTGTCTTATATGGATTTTTAAGTTAGTGAACTTTGAAAAACATCAATGTTATCCATAAAACCACATTTATATGCATTTTCAACACCTTATAAGTACCACATGGTCTTCAAACTTTCCAAACTTACATGAACCTTTATGATAAAGGTGTCTAACACATAAAATAACATTATTCAACCCCTAATAACCTATGACACGACTTGACCATGACCTATTTCCTCATGACATGCCTAAACCACTATGTGACCAAAATATGACCTTAACTTAATCTTTCCAAACTTACGTTAATAAATGCTAATAAGGTATTTTGGACTGAACTAAGACCTCCTATATCACCTAATGTTCATGTTGTTTTACTATAGGGATCCTATTTTGACTTGGGGGGTCAAAATTGGTACCCCTTAGGTCTAGGTTAGATAAAAATTATTAAAGTATTATGTTATATGATCAAAAAAAAATTGAATTACTCAACGTGTGTGTGTGTGTGTGTGTGTGTGTGTGTGTGTGTGTGTGTGTGTGTGTGTGTGTGTGTGTGTGTGTGTGTGCATGTGCGCGCGCATGTGCGTGTGTATGTATACACACATACATGTGTGTGTATATATATATACACACACACACACACATATATTTGTGTGAATGTGTGTATGTATACACACATACATGTGTGTATATATATAAATACACACACACACGCACACACACACACACACACACACACACACACACACACACACACACACACACACACACACACACACACACACACACACACACACACACACACACACACACACACACACACATTCTAACAATGCTTTTCATTGAATACTTATAGGTACCCACCTATATGGGATTAGGAAGACAAAAAAAAATAAATTCATCTAAAGAACATATATAACTAAACATTCCATAATTGTAACTGCATTTAATCATCTAAAATAATCATAACTATAAATAAGACTGAATAACATCTAAAAATTGATCTAAACCATATCAACACATCCAAGAATGAATGAATAAAACATAATTAAATTGAATTAATCATGCATTATTGTATTATGTAGTGTGTGTTGTGTTCATTATCGAATCTCTACACATCCAACATTTCCATTTGAAATACCCTCCTTAATGATACTCTCCCTCCATATCTATTTGGAGAGTAAACTTTTTCCTTCATCCACTTCATAAATGCAAATGATAGTTAGCCCGTAACCATGATAATCAATACAAATGCTACTAAAGCACAATAATACCAAATAAGAATAATCCACATGCATATGAAACTCATGTTCATTTAACCAACCAAGTAATGAGTCTCAAAAAATAGTCATTATATGTCTATCCATACATCAACATAATGAAAATAGTTTGATACTACAATAATTAAACAACATTAACCCCATTAATATATGTTTAATAGGCAAATCAAGTTTAATGAGGAAATTAGGATGTACCATTATTAAACTCCTAATTTGAAAAGGGGGTCTCCCAATCAATCCAAGAAAGAAAAAAATAATAAGGGTGAGTCCAAAAAATCTATAGTTTCTCAAGAGCCATCCCACACACCTTAAACATAATAAAACACTCTATCATAAGATGAAAAATAGTTTCATTATCAGCTTCACATAAAGGGCATCTACTAACTAAAACCAATCCTATTTTCTTGAAATTATCCATTGGGAAGATCTTGTTATAGATACATAACCAAAAAAAAAAATTCACCTTGGGAATTAGATCTTTACCAAAAACTCTATCCCTAGGTATTCCCTCATATACAAGAGAAACCAAATTATTGTATCTTGAGATAGCATTATAGCTACCATAATTTGAATCTCTCCATAATAATTCATCTTTAATTTGTAAATTTGTAACATGAATCCCTATAAGAATAACATTTAATATTTTAAATTATACCTATGGATTATTATCCTACATTCTAAATTTTTAAATTTTTCCATTGTCTTCTTCCATTATGTAGTTGAATATAATTAGATACCATAACACCCTAAGTGCATTGGACTAGGAAACTAATTTGATGACAAGGCTCTAATTAATTTGATAGATAATATAGCTACCAAGAATCATCCTAAAAACTAAACTATAGACATTCATGAGTTTTCAATTTCAATATTTAATAATAAAATCCCTATTATTAACAAATAAGTTCCATATTGTAGAGTTTGTAATGAATTATTATGCAGAGATAATGATAATTACATTTCTATTCTATAAATATTTAGCCCAAAAAATGTTAACCCAAATATTAGAATCCTTCATAAATCTCCTAGATAGTTTAGTGACCATTACTTTATTTATCAACTTCACACTTCTAAGACCCAAACCCATAGACTATTCAGAGAGGCACACCTTCTCCCAAGTAACCAAGGGAAATATTTAGTTCTCCTTAGTCCCCATCCACAAAAATCTTTTTTGAATCCTTTATATCTTCTCTTGAATCACTCTTTGAATTTTAAAAAAGAGACATTATATAAACTAGAAATCTATGGAAAACACTTTATAAAAACATAACCTTAACTACTTGTGAAAGAAAAAATCCCTTCTAATCATCTAACTTATTTTTGAATCTATCAATAAGAGGGTTTTGTTTTCTATTCTAACCACCCTTAGTCTCTTGACACTTGATATTCATGGGACAAATCACTTCTCTTTCTAGAGCTAGATAAGTATAGTCCTTGAAAGCATCCCCATGATGATATGTCAACCCAAGAATAGTTATGTTAAGACCATTGATGTTACTTACACTTTTTGATTCATTGAATGAGGCTTAACAACCATTTTTTGAGGTCATGAGTTGGTGTTAGTATTATAGGAGGCCTATTAAGTTGGTTTTAAAGGTAAAAATGCGTGTCTAAGGTCTTATATGGGGTCTCTAATCTTGTCAAGCCTCATCCTCTGACTAAAACATCCAAGCTACTCCCTAATGCATGATTTATTATAAAGATCTAATAGGTCAATTCAATGGTCATGATGGTTTAATGAGATTATATTTGATATCTAGAGACATGAATATGATTTTCAAAGAAAAGGTTCATTAAAAGAGTCTAAAATCATTCATTAATGTCCTACTAACCTTGTAGAGGCCTATTCAAGTGCTCCTTAATATGAAATAAATCAAAATGTCTTAAAAGGTACTTATGAGTTCATAAAGGGTCAAGAGTTCTTAAAATCACTCATTAAATAATTTTGAAGGGGTGAAACATGCTATAAGGTTCCATGAAGTAACAAAAGGGGAATATAATGTCTTCATTCATTTAGGTCATTAAGAGGACTAAAATCTCCTCATAGTGCTTAAAACCCTTTTTTGACACTAAAATGACTTTTGTTTTTCTCTCTCCTTGCCTTTTGGTAAACTTCAATATTATCAACATGGAAAAGTGCATCAAACCATAATAAGAACATTGCCTATCTTCAAGCATGTTCATGGAAGTTTTCACTATCCTAAGAGTATTTTTGCAGACCTGTTGAAAAAACTCTTAAGGTTAAATCACCAAAGTCATGGCTTCATCATGGTTTCAATCCCCTTCAAGGCCCAGATATTCAAGTATGAAGTTGCACTCATTTTTTATAGGTTTTATAATGTTTCAAGGAGAAAAAATAATGTCTCAAATAAGTTACATTATCCTAACCTGGTTGTAAGTCCTTCAATGAAGAAAAGGCTCATTCATGAGAAGAATAATGGGTTTCAAGGAGAATAACCGAGTAACAAGACTTGAAAAAAAAATAAGGAACATAGAATATTACATGACCTCAAGGGTCTTCATAACTCTATAGAGAAAAAGGAAGATATTATGGAGGTTTTATTGAAAGATCCAATGCATATGGTGAACATTCTAGAGTTTTCAATGAAAAGATGTTGTTTTGAAAGCCCATAGTGCCTAATGTTTCTATTGATTTCAATATATTGAGAAATAAATTTGTTAATTATAGACATGAAAAAAATTTCTAAAATGTTTTCATGGTGGTATTGGCATTATAAATTTCCTCCATGCTCCAAAATTCGTTCACAATAGTTATTAACAGAGAGTGAAGATAACTTGTGCTTGTCGATGGATGTTGTAGGGTTTTAATGCATTTAAATGACATGAAAAAGATATCAAAGGATAATAGAGTTATAAATATATAGTAAAAAAATTCAAAAGTGATTAAGGGACTTCAAAAGGCACAAACTAGTTTTGTAGCTTTAGAAGCAAGATAGGACCATGTTTGTAGGGTTTGTGTGTAAGAGACAATCATGTCATAGATTCAACCTAGAGGTGCATGGGTTAAAAAAAATAATCTAGGGGGATGAGTGGGTCAAAAAAATTCATAAATAATGATCATAATGGGGGAGGAGGTAAAAATAACACCACTTTAAGGGAAGATGGAAGACTACTCTAAAACCTCCCTTAAACCCTAGAAGCTCGAAGGTGTAGATTACAATCTTTTTAAAGATACTAAAACATAGTTTTGGTTTCAAACACTCCCAAAACCCACCTTATGGATTAAAAGAATATCACAAATACATGATCATGTATATCTTGATACAATAAGTCTTTCAAACAAGAGAACTAGATTGGAAGCCAGTGTAAAGAGAAAGATAATAATTTTGGGTTTCAAGAGTTGCAATGGTCCTCAAGATCCTCCAAAGCCTTATATAGCTTGTGACAATGTTTTTAATCTTGAGATGGATGTGAAGAAGTTTCATGGATTCAACTTTGAGGGTTTTAAGTTTTTCTAAATCATGTAAAACATGTCAGGGTTTTGATTTCAAGGTCCTTCAAAGTACCTACAAACTTGTAGGATGAAAACATGAGAGATTGCAAGTTTCAAAAGGTTTTCAACATGTTATGTTTGATTTAAAGATAAGATTAAGCTTGAATAACCTAAGATACAAGATTGAAACCAAAAATAGAGGTCTCATGGCTTCAAGACCTTTATGTTAAGATTATAGGCTTGTAAGCTATGAGTTTTTTTCATCAATGTCATCTCAAACCTATAATGTTGTTAAAAGAAGTTGAAGAAGGTAAGAATCATTTCATGAATTATAGCAATGTTAAAATTTATCCCAGTATTATTTCAAGATATATAGCATAAGAAATAATATTTTATAGACAAAAATTTGGGGTTTGCATACAAGTTCCACATCTATGAGGTAGCGGCTCTCCATAAGGGATCAACCATGGTTAGGTTACCTATAACTACAAGATGAGAGTTATCAAAAAGGAGAGGATGAAGGAAATATTTAATGATGAGAATGTTGGAGACTTATTATAAATGTTGTTCAGTTAAGATACATAGATATACAAACCCATATAAGGTTTCTTGCAAGATTCCAATCTTTTCTTCAAGGTTCTAAACATACTGAAAGAGCTTGTAGGCCTACTAGTATAGTGTTATGGAATATAACATGGTAATACAAGTTTTAAATCCTTGCCAAAAATTTCCATAATAATCTAGGTCTCGAACTAAGTTTAAAACATCATTCTAAGCACCATCCTAGACCACCTATAGCCTGAAATATGAGATAATAATAAAGTTTTAGGTTTAAAGGAGCATGAAGTTGTATTGTATCCAAAAGTTGCACGAAAAATTGGTAGGTCACAAGGATTTAGGCTTATGAATGGGGGATTCAAACAAAATCATACACCCACATGCTTGTTACTAAGGTTCACAAGGTTTCAAGTGATACACATTAGTTTCTAGGGCTATATGATTATTTGGAATCCTACAAAATTTTAGGAAGATTATGTAATTGATTGGGGATAATTTCAAGACATGAAAAGTGGGAAACATAGCCAATAGGCCTTCTCAAGGAACATATAACAATCCTACAATAAGTCTCCATGGTTGATAAAAAGGCCTAGTTATAAGTTTTGAGGATCTTGAGACTTGAAAACCCCACCTAAGTTCAAACATGATCCTAATAGGTATAATAGAAGTTTCCAAGTTTTATGATGGTGTGATGATTATATAGGTTCTATAATGGAATGGTAAGGGATCTATAATGGTTCTCAAATATCTCAAAGACCTTATAAGAAGTTTTTAGGAAAATCTCCATAGGTTCTCATGCCCTTGAGGTAGTCAATAAGTTTGATATATCTCTAGGACATTGATATGTCTATGGTCAAGGATTTCAGGCAATAAGGAATAAGTTACAAGTTCAAGAACAAGGTTTCATGGCCTAGAAGGTAATTGAAGAAGATTTCAAATGCTATAAGACAACCTTATAGGTCCACATACTTGTCTAGGCTTTTCAATCTAAATTTATAAATTTCAAGCATGATTGATAGAGAGAACAAGGTACAACCATGTCTACAAGTCTGTTAAGAAGATTTTCATGATGCTTAAGGAATAAGTGAAGGTTCTTGAGCACACCTAAAGTCATTAAGCACTAACATATAGGTCTACTACAATAAGAGTAATGTTCTAAGTTTTCTATAAGGTTTCAATCATAGTCAAGCCTTTAGGCCTATCTCATCAGGTTAAGAACAATGTTTAACCTATCTAGAGACCATAATAGTGTGCTCAAAGTCTTCATGGTAAGTGAAATACTAGATCAAGACATTGATGTATCAAGCCATTATAAGATAAGTTGTAGATTTATAAAGGTGAACCAATTATGGTAATAATCATAGAAGACCAATATACTTTAAGGCATAGAGGGTTATATGTATAAATAATAAATATCTCTCATGATTGACCTAGTCATCAAAGTTGTTAAGGTGGACATGGGGAATGCAAGGTAGTGTTCAAGGTCCCTTGGCATATTTGTAAGCATCTCCATCATGCAAAAATAAGGAATTAGAGAGGTTTTCAATCTCCCCATAGACCAAGATATGCAACATGTTCCAAAGCTTTATATTACTCTCTAATGAGCTAAAAACAATATATATGTCTATGACTAAGTAGTATTTCAAGATTATCAAATTTGCACATCTTAAATAAGGATATCAAAGAGATCAAAGAGCTTACAACTGTCTCTCAAGATCTTAGGTCATTCTAAGCAACTTATTTCAAGGGTTGAATAAACTTATAAATTTACACAAGGTTTTTTAAAGTGATAAATCTCATCAATGTTCACAAAGTTCCTCCATACTCACTTATAGGCCTAGTTAATGAGTTGAAGAAGTTTCAAGGTTATTTTTAAGTTTTGGAGGGATATATGAATAAACTTGTGGAGAGTAAGGATGTTAAATCCTAGAAACCACCTATAAGGCCTACAAATAATAGAGATTGAGGTTGTAAATAGATGATTACATGTTTTTAAGGTAGAATACAAGGAAAGGTGGAGCTTTCAAGCATGAAAATGTAGGTTTATTAGCCTCTGTAAGAGATATTATGGGAAAATATGATGATGCAAAAAATTCTTATCTTATCCTAGAGACTTCTACCTAAAAATCAACATAATTTTTAGTTAGCTCATGCTTACACAAAATATATAGCACTAAGATGAATGGTGTAAATGGTCATTAAGATCAATGTGAGGACATGAGGCATTGGAAAAATATGTTAAAGGTGTGTAAATACATTCATAGAATGGTGGTCATGGAAAATAAACCACATATCTAAATAGGCGTATGAGATCCTTTCTTAGGTAAAAAATTCAACATACATAAGAGGTGGAGATGAGTGAGTTAAGGACATTAGGACAAGAAAGCCATGTTTTCCAAGAGTGGAGTAGCCTTAAAGGAGAAAACCATGCATGCATAAGCCTTATAAAGGTCAAAGAGATAAAAATTAGGGTATTTACCTTTAATACTACACTAACCTCCATGGAAGATCATCATGATGGTAGAATTAATGCACTGAAAGGGATTAATGACCCCATTTCCACTTGTTTCTTCTCTTACATAGACTGAATTTTGATGTATCATTATCATTTACATAGTATTATAGTGATGTATTCTCCTCTTTCATCTCATTTTTCTTATATATAGATGAAAATGACTTATTCTTGATCCTTCCTCTTGGGTATGATGAGAATATGCTCTTTTGGAGACTTGTAATGCTGGATTGAAACCTAGAATCTAATAAAAATTGATATTTTGCCTCTTATATGTTGTAAAATTTCTTGAACTTTATGTAATTTTGATTGTTGATATTCATTTTTGAATGTTCCTATCCCTCTTATTATTATCATATCACTTTTACACCTTCATTTGTAGGGAATATGCTATGTATACCACTACCTCCATGTAAATTACTTATGAAAGTGTTGAGAGAGTTACATGTTTGTAGGAGTTATGTGATTTATTGTAAATTTTTGAGGATTTATTATGTTAATTTAAGCAAGAGGAGAATATATCTAAATTATTGGTGGATCACATTTTTATTTTTAGTTTAATTTATTCTCTTTTCACCACTAAAAATATCATAGTCTTAGATGTAGATAGGTATTTTAGCATTGTTTTAGGCCTAAAACAATCTTAAATCATGTGAATTTACTTTAGTCAGGAGCTATCCTTCTCTAAAGTTCCATACCAAAATATCTAAGATCCCACACCTTGGTGATGATCCCATTATTTTCATGATTGGATGAGCAGGTGAAAGATTCAAGTGACAATAGTTTTTAACACATCCAATGGTACTAGTTCCATAGAATTGGAATAATCCATATAAATACTTGTTGATGTTTTGATAAAGCTGCATTAGAATTGAAGACATTTCAAAGGCACCTAGTAACCATCATTTTCTAGTTTTGGATCATCATTATATTTTCATTCTAAAGGAAACAAGAGCTTTAACAAGAGGCACTAATTTTGAGTTTGTTTAATTTTCATTTACTCCCAAAAGAATAAGAAATATTTTGTTAATATCTCCTGAAATAAGAGGTATAATTTATAGACATCCTTTTCCAAGGGATCAATCTATACCCCTTTTTGGTATATTCCCAAGGCCAAGAGTGAGGTTAAATCCTCTTCTTCACATGAAAGCCCAAAGGAATAAGTTATTTATTGAATTTGATATAGGTATTCCTTGGTAAATTCAAAAACATGATGATATCATAGTTATAAATCTCAATAATACCCCCTTTTTCATTAGTTAGGATGCTACTACTGCCATAGAGCACATACACGATGTTGCCAATATATGGTAAGTCCACAACATCACTCAAGATAATTTGGTCATAAGACTTATTACAAATTAATTGAAATTAAGATATATTCAATGGTATATAGGGTTGTAACATGTACAATACAAAACTGGGATGAGTTGAGAGAGATACTCTACTAGCAATTTGAATACAAGAGTGGCCATATCTCTCTCATGTAATAACTTGATACAAAAAAAGAGATCCTCATGAATATATGATGTATTTAAAATTTATATTATAGAAGACTTGGGATAGAATCCCACCCTTGGTAAATATTAAACCTAAAATTGCATTCTTTTACTACTTGAGGTCCTTGAATAGTGATATTATAGTCATGATTCAATCCATGGGAGGTATAGTGCTACTAGCTACATATGACATTGCCATAAGGGATGAAAATATCTTGATTAAAGTAGGGAAGATATCCCTTAAGCCTATAATGCCTTTATTCCCTAAACCTCCACCCACACATCCCACTTTGGCACTCATTCCAATAAGAACCATCTAATCAACTAAACTTGTTGCCTCTCCCAATGAGCTACATGAGGTAAAGCATTTGTTGTAAAGCTTTGGAAATGAATCATAGTCTTAAACCAAGTTAATTTACATCTCCTTGATTATTGGTAAGCATCTAGGTCATACTTTCATGATTTATTCTTGTGCAAGTAGCTCTATTATACCTAACAAGATAGTTGATATGATATGTTTAGATTACTGTCTAGTTTTAAAAGGAGTTATCCATTTATATGGTATAGCTATCAAAATCATTGGTATCATTAAGAACTTAAAACATACCTTACATGCTTTCCCAAGCCTCTTCATCTTCTAATATGTTTCATTCATATACATTCCCCCTTAATTTTATCTACGCCTTTTCAAGGACTTCACTACAAATAAGGGTGGGTATCTATCATCAAATTGGTCACACATGTTGCTTAGGACTAGGTATGGTACCAAAGTAACTATCAAAGCTAAGCCTATTTATAGAGATCACATTGAACCATATTCTCCTAGTCTGATCCCCATGAATTACACTATATATGATTAAGAATATAGTGTTGTCCTTCATTAGATTACCACACATTTGGAGGAGGTTCCTGATATCTTACTTGATAAGTGGGCAAATGATCACTATGGTTTTGATCCATATGATCATGTGGAAGAGACTAGATTGGGTACCTAGTGTATTCTTGAGGAATACACACTTTTACCAATTCTTTTCAAGTCTGAAGAAGATCTTGAAGGTGTGTGGAAGCTATTATTTGATGGTTATAAGATCAAAAATGGTGATTATGTAGGTATTATGTTGATCTCCCCTAAAAATGAGTACTTTTTCTCATATAGATTATATTTTTGTTGGAATAAAAATATTTCTAAGTATGAGGCATTGATCCAAGACCTCCATTTGACACATAAAAGAGGAATAACAATGATTCACGTATTTGGTTATAATGAGCTAGTTTTGAATTAGGTTAGAGGCTAGGATGTAGTGAAGAATAACTTGTTTAAGGCATTTAAACATAGGTTATGGGATCTCATTGAAGGATTTTATGCCTTCATCATTTAAGTTGTAACAAGGACACACAATGTTAATTATGATAGGCTTTCTACTATAGAGTGTCAATATAACATTCCTTGTGATGTTATGATGGATTTAGAATAGCTTGTCAAGCTGGTGGTTAGTCTTATAGTTTTGGATAATAATTTTAGTTAGCAAGTGGTTAAAAATGATGAACAAATCATTAAAATTTTTCAAGAGTAAGCAAAATTCTTAGCTAAGAATAAACATAAGATCTAAGAGCAATATGAGGATCATATTAATCAATTTAAAGGTAACAAGTTGCCTAAAGTTTTGGTGACTTTATAAAGCATGTTAAATTTATATGATCAATTGAAAGGTGAGAAGATAAAATTGAAAATCAAGAATGAAAACTATGAGACAGTAACCATTTCCAATGGCAATATTTTGAATGCCAATAAGGTATGCTCCCCAATTTTAAAAATATGATATTATTTGTCTTTGTAGAAGATACGATGACATATATGATTGGAGTTACCAAGAATTGAGAGTTTTTAATTATAACTTGGCCCAACACACCATTGAGCTTGACCCCAATGCAAAAATAATTAAGAAAAAATAATACCAATACAACCTAAGCTTGATAATTTGATGAGAAAAGAGATAAATAAACTTATAGAAGCCAATATCATATTCCCTATCAAGAATTCCTCATGGGTATCTAACCTAGTACCAATTAAAAAAGAAGAATGGGGAGATTAGGATATGTGTTGAATTCAAGGAATTGAATAAAGAATACCTTAAATATCATTATCTCATTCCACCTATGGAGTATATTATTCAATTTATATTAGGGGCTAAGAGGTTTTCACTCCTTGATGCCTATTCAAGATATAAATAGATACTTGTGAAAAGAATCAAATCAGTACAAGACAACTTTTACCACCAAGTGGGCCATATTTGCTTATAGGAATATGTATTTTGGGTTGACCAATACTAGTGCAACCTTACAAACATCCATGTATATGGAATTTAAGGGCCTCATAAATTATAAGATCTTGATATATTTAGATGACATTACTATTTTCTCTAAGCATGCATATGATCAATTGGCTCACTTGAGATAGGTCTTTAATAGGTGTAAAGAGTTTGGGGTGTCCTTAAACCCAAACAAATGTGTATTTTTTGTCCATGAATGCAATTTTTTTAGGGCATTTGGTTTCCAAATAATGATTTTAAATTGATCTGGAAGGAGTGTAAGCAATCTTGGCTCTTTCACTTTCAAGTCATAAGAAGGGTCTCTAAATCTTCTTAGGTAAGATCAACTTTGTTAGAAGATTCATTAACAACTTTGCTACTTTGGTCAAACCTCTAACTTCTAAGATTAAGAATAATGCCAACTTTAGCTAGAAAAGAGAAGGTTAGGATATATTTTAGTCAATCAAGAGATAAATTTCTCAAGCCCCTACACTCATTAATCCATGCTATGATAAAGATTTCATGTTTTATGCTTTTGAAGGTAGTGAGAGTATATCAACCATACTAGTAAAAAACAAATAGTGATTTAATGGATCGACCCATTGAATTTTTTAGTAAATATCTTAAGGACTATGAGCCAAGGTATAATTTTGTGAAAAAATAAGTCCTTTATGTCATAATATCTCTTAAATTTTTATACATATGCTCTCTAATAATAAAATATAGCTAATGGTTTCATACTCAAGCATGAAATAAATCTTGTTGAACAAGGACATGGGTGAAAAGAGAGTTGGTTGGATAACTAAAGTCATGGATTATGACATTGACATCAAGGTTACCAAGATTATGAGAGGGAAAGGACTATGTGAGCAATTAGAAGCAAACCTAAAGCTTGATAATAAGGCAGTTTTAGTAATACAAGAGGGTCAAAAATTTGATGATGAGGTTCCTAATAGTTAGACTAGAGATATATCTATCTTCTTTCAAACTTGTGAGTATTAATAAGGCCTAAACAAAGCTCAAAGAAGGTATTTTAGAATTTAATCAATTTCATATATCATTATTGATGATGTATTGTTCAAAAAATACATCATTAGAGTAATTTTGAGATGTATAAAGTCTAATCAAGTAGATAAAATGTTACAAGAGTTTCATAATATCCCATTAGGAGGCTTTTTCTCTCCCAAGGCCACTACTATCAAGATTATGAGGGTTGGTTACTATTGGCTAAATCTATTTAGAGATGCACATATATGGGTTAGAAATTGTAAGTGTGCCTTCTTTATAGGTAAATAAAAGCTAACATCTCTCCCTCTCCATCCTATCCAGGTAGAGAAACCATTCATGAAATGGGATTTGGACTTCATTGGGATGATTAACCCACTTGTAAGTGCTAGTCACAAGTGGGTCTTAACTACCACATATTACTTCACAAGGTGGAAAAAAGTAGTGGCACTTAGAGATGCAATTTAGACATCTATATTGGATGTTTATGAAGGTATTATTACTATATTTGGTGTTCTATATACTATCAAGTCTAATAATAATATGGATTTTGTTAGAACCAAAATCAGTGAATGGATAGTCAAGTATGGCATCTATTTGATCTCTCTTCCAACTATTACCCCCAAGGTAATATTTTATCAGAATCTACAAACAAAAACCTAATCAAGATTATCAAGAGGACCATGGAGGAGAACTAAATAACTTGGTATACCAAGTTATTGACAATATTACGGGATGATAGGATAACACCCAAGAGGGTTGTTGGTAACTCCCATTTCATGATAGTATATATAGAGTTATCAAGGTTACCTTTGTCACTTGAATTACCAGCTCTAGAACTCACTAAAAACTAGAATTTATGAAGAATGATGCCATGTCAGTGAGATTATCAAATTTTATGGAGTTAAAGGAGATTGGGATCCATGCAATGCATAACATAGAGATTCATAAAGCCCAAACAAAGAGAACATTTGATAAGAAAGTTGTTGATAGGTTTTTCAAAGAAGGAGATCTAGTGTTGAAGTGGGATGGGGATAGAGAAAAAGTTGGTAAACACACAAAGTTTGATGCCATCCCTATATCATAACCAACTATAAGTGAGCCAATGATTTTTAGCTCTTCAAATCTAAATGGAGAGGAGGTGCCTATCTTAGTAAATGAGATCCATAATAATAATTATTATTGAGGTCATTTTAGAGATTTTACATAGCAGGTTAGTTATTTTATTTTATCTAGGTGTTGTTGCACATCATTTGTTGAGTAGTGCAGTGTTTTCTTATTCATCTAATTTCTTTTACATAATTTTTATTTCTCTTTGCTCCTTTGTTGTGTGTTTTTGAGGAAATTTTTTATTTCTTTCAAGCTTAGTCCATCATGTTTCATCCATGGTTATACCTTCAAAAGTAAGTTATGTAGAAGCTTATATGACTCCATGTCCAATGGATGGTTAAGGCAATTAGTCTAAGTGTTTAGGTAGGAAAACACACCTTATAATTTTTTAGAATGTTAGATATTATAGCCACCCTTAGTATCTTGAAACTTTAAATGTATGGGACAAATCACTTATCTTTATTGAAATTTATGGGTATAGTCTTTGAAATCATATCCATGATGATATGTCAACCAAGAACATGTATGTTGATACCATTGAGGTTACTTGCACTTTTTGATTCATTGAATGAGGCTTAATTAATAGTCATTTTATGAGGTCATAAGTTCATATTATTCCTATAGGAGGCCTATTGTGTTGGTTTTCAAGGTAAAAATATGTGTTTGAGGTCTTACATGGGGTATCTAATGTTGTCAAGCCTCATCCCCTGACTGAAGCATCCAAGTTGTTCCTTAATGCATGATTTGTTAATAAGGAATAATAGGTTAGTTATAAGATCATGATGGTTTAATGCAATCATATTTGATAACTAGAGACATGAATATTATTTTTAGAGACAAGGTGAAATAAAAGAGACCAAAATTCATTTGTCAATGTTTTACTAGCATTGTAGAGGCCTAATCAAGTGTTTCTTAATGTGAAATAAATCAAAAGGTATTAAAAGGTACTTATGAGTTCATAAAGGGTCAATATGTATTAAAGTCACTCATTAAATTCATTTTAAGGGATCAAACATGCTATAAAGTCTCATGATGTCATAAAGGGGGACTAAATGGTCTAAAGGTCATTACAAGGCCTAAACACTCCTTGTAGTTCTTAAAACCCATTTTTCATGCTCAAAAACTTATTTAACTTGGTTTTACATCTCTCCCTCCCTTTTGGTGAACTTAATTTTTATCAATGTGGAAGAGTACATCAAACCATAACCAAAAAATTACTTATCCTCGAACATGTTCAGGGCAGTTTTAATTATCTCAAGAGTATTTTTAGAATTTTGGTGAAGAAACTATCAATATCAAATCACAACAGTCATGGATTCATCATGGTTTCAAGCCCCATCAAGGCATAGAGCTTCAAATATGAAGTTACAATCAATTTTTTAAAAATTTTCTAAGGTTGTAATGGAGAAAACATCATGTCTCAAAGAAGTTACATTCTCTAAACTAGGTTTTAAGTCCTTCACTGAAGAAAAGTCTCATTTATGAGAAGAATAATAGGTTTCATGGAGAATCACTAGGTAACAAGACTTGAAAAAAAAGGAACACAAAATATTATATGACTTTAAGGGTCTACATAACTCTATATATCAAAAGGCAGATTTGATGGACATTTTCTTGAAAGATCAAATGTATATGGTGAACATTTTGGAGTTTTCAATGAGAAGATGTTGTTTTGAAAGCCCATAGTGCCTAGTTGATGGTTTTAATAGTGTATCCATTATTTTAAAGATTATGAGATACAAATTTATTCATCCCAAACCTACAAATACGTTAAAAAATGTTTCCATGGTGGTATTATCATTATACATTGCCTCTATACTCCAAAATTCCTTTAGAACAATTATTGACAGAGAGTGAATAGAGTTTGTTATTGATAGATGTTGCATAGTTTCAATGAATTTTCAATACCTAATAAGGATCCCAAAGAATAATAAGGTTAGTAATATCTATAATAACTATTAATAAGTGCTTAAGGGCCTTCAAAAGGTATAATCAAGTCTTGTAGCTTTATAAGCAAGATATGACCATGTTTATAGGGTTTGTGTGTAAGAACCAACCATGACCTAGATTTAACCTATAGGTGCATGGGGTAAATAAAATATTAGAGGAGATTGATAGAGTCATAAGGATTTCATAAATAATGATTAGAATAGGGGAGGAGGTAAGAAGCACACTGCTTTAAGGAAAGGATGGCAAATTAGTCTAAAACCTCCCTTGAGCCCTATAGCTCAAAGGTATAGATTAAAATAATTTTGAATATATAATAGTATAGTAATGGTTTCAAACACTCCATAAACCCTCCTCAAGGATTAAAAAAATATCATGAAGATCTTGATTCAATAAGTCTTTCAAATAATAAATCTAGCTTGTAGGCCTATGTAAAGATAAAGATAAAGATAATAGTTTTGGGTTTCAAGAGTTGTAATGGTCCTTAAGAGCCTTATCTATATTGTGAAAATGGTTCTAACCTTATAAGGGATATGAGGAAGTTTCATGGCTTCAAAATTGAGGGTTTGAATTAGGTTTAAATAATGTAAAATATGTGAAGATTTTAGATAGCTTTTAAGGTCCTTCAAAGTACCTATAGTCTTATAGTATAAAAATGAGAGATTGAAAGTTTCAAAAGGTTTTCAAAATGTTATGTTTGATTGAAAGATATAATTAATCTATAATAACCTAGGAGACATGTTTAAAACCAAAAATATATGTCTTGTGGCTTCAAGAGCTTTATTATAAGATTAAAATCTTGTAAGCTATGAGTTATGCCCCTCAAGGTCATGTCAATCCTATAATGTTGTTAGACTAAGTTGAATAAGGTAAGAACAAGTTCATGAAGTATAGGAATGTTCAAACCTTATCCTAATATTGTTATAAAATATATAACATAAAAACCAATATTTTATATACCAAAATTTAGGGTTTCTATAAAAGTTACAAGACTGTGAGGGAGTGGGTATTCATGAGGTCTCAAACATTGTTAAGTTACCCAGACTTACAAGATGAGAGTTATCAAAGAGGAGAGGATGAAGGCAAGGTTTGATGATGATAAGGTTGTAGACTTATGCATAATGTTGTTAAGTAAGATACATAGATATATAGGCCTATAACATGCTACTTACAAGATTTTAAGCTTCTCTTCAAGGTTCCAAACATATTAAAAGAGCCTATAGGCATACTAGTACATTGCTATGGGTTATATCATGGTCATAAAATTTTGGAAACATTCCCAAAAGGTTCCATAATAATCTAGGTCCTAAACCAAGTTGTAAAAATCCTTACAAATACTCTCTTAGACCACTTATAGCCTATAAGATGAGATAATAAGAAAGTTGGAGGTCTAAAGGACCAAGAAGTTGTAAAGTATAAAAAAAATGAATGAATAATATCTAGGTCACAAGGTTGAAGGATTATAAATGGAATTTTCAAATAAAAACATATGCCTATAAGCCAGTTACTAAAGTTCACATGGTTTCAAGGTCTACACATTAGTTTGTAGGGTTCTATGATTATTTTCAAAGTTACAACCTTATAGGAAGCTCAAGTAACTAATTAATGGATAATGTCAAGACATGAAAAGTGGGAAAAATAGTCAGTAAGCCTTCTCAAATAACATATAATAGGTTTATAATAAGTCTCCATGGTTGATCAAAAGGTCTAGTGACAAGTTTTAAGGATCTTGAGACTTGAAAACCTCATTAAAGTTCAAACACAATACTAATAGGTGTAATAAAAGTTTCCAATTTTCATTATGGTGTGATGATTATAAAGAGCCTATAATGGAATGGTAAGGGTTATATAATGGTTCTCATAGATCTCAAATACCTTATAATAGGTCTATAGGTAAATCTCCACAAGTTCCCATGCCTTTGAGGTAGTAAAGAGGTTTGAGAGCTCTCTAAGACATTGATAGGTCTGTGAGTAAGGATTTAACAAAACAAGGAATAAGTTAGAAGTTTAATTACAAGGTTTCATGGCCTATAATGTCATTGAATAAGGTTTAAAACACTACAAGAGAACCTTGTAAGCCCATAAAATTCTCTAGGCTTGTCAATCTAAAATGATGAATTTCAAGCATGATTATAGGAGAGAACAAGGTATAACCATGTTTTTAAGTATATCAAGAATATTTTCATGAGGTTGAAGTAATAAGTGAAGGTTCTTGAGAATACATACAAGCCTCAAACACTAAAATTTAGGTCTAATATAGTAATAAAAATGTTCCATGTTCTCTCTAAGGTTTCAAGCATAGTCAAGCCTACATTATTAGGATAGTAACAATGTGTAACCCATTTATCAACCAAAAAAATGTGGTCAATGTCTTCATGGTAAGTGAAAGACTAGATAAATACATTGAGGTTGTAATACCTTCTAAGATAAGTTACACATTTTCAAAGGTGAAGAAATGATGGTAATAGGCCCAGAAGACCAAGATACTTTAAGGCATAGAGGTTTACAAGAAGAACTGGTAAGTATATTTCATAATTGACCTAGTGTTAAAGGTTGTCAAGGTGGAGATGGTGAATTCAAGGTAGTATTGAATGTACTTTGGAATATTTATAAGCATCTCCCTCATGTCAAAAAAGGAATTGAAGAGGTTTTCATGGAGGTTTTTGAGACCCTCATAGACCAAGATATGCAACATGTTCTAAAACCTTATAAGACTCCCTAAGGAGATAAAAATAGTCTACATGTCTTTAGATACGTAGTATTACAATATTATCAAAGTTTTAGGTCTTGAATAAGGAGATAAAAGAGATCAAAGAGCCTACAACTATCTCTCAAGATCTTAGGTCAGTCTAACCAGCTTTTTATAGGGGTTGAGTAAACTTCTAAAGTTACAGAAGGTTTCTTGAAGTCATCAAATATCATCAATGTTTTCATAGTTCCTCCACACTCAATTTCATGTTGAGATGATAGGTTGAAGAATTTTTAAATCTTTTATCAAGTTTTAGAGGGTTTTATGAAGAAAGGTGTGGAGAGTAAGGATGTTAAATCCTATAAAACACCCATGAGGCCTATAAATCAAAGCAAGTTATGTCTTAAAGGGATAATTATAAGTTTTAAAGGTAGAAGACAAAGAAAGGTGGATATTTTAATCATGAAAATGTAGGTATCTTGGCCTCTCTAAGAGATCTTATGGGAAAATATGATGATGCATTAGCTTCTCAACCTCTCCTAGAGAATTTTACCTTAATTTAAAAAAAATTTTTAGTCATCTTAGGCATCCACAACATGTATAACACTACCATAAATGGTCATTAAGATCAAAATGAAGAAATGAGGCATTGGAAAATACTCTTAAAGGTGTGTAACTCCCTCATTTTAGTGGTAGTAATGACAAGTCAACCACAACTCCAAATAGGCATATGAGTTCCTTTCCCAAGTCAAACATTCAAGATGCATGGGAAATGGACATGGGTGAGTTAAGGATATTATGACAAGAAAGCCATGTTTTCCAAGAGTAGATTACCATTGAAGGAGAAAATCATGCATGCACAATCCTTTCAAAGGTCAAGGAGAGTAAATTAGGGTCTTCACCTCCACTATTATGCTAATCTCCATGGAAGATCATCATTATGGAAAGCCTAATGCATTAGAAGGGCTTATTGACCTCATTTACACTTGTTTATTCCCTTATATAGGCTAAATTTTGATGTAATAACAACATTTATATAGTCTTATAGTGTTATTTTCTCCTCTTTTATCTCGTTTTTCTTATATATAGAACTGAAAATGACTTGTTCTTAATCCCTCATCTTAGGTATGATTAGAGTCTAATCTTTTGTAGAATTGTAATGCTGCCTTGAAGCCTATAATATAATAAAAATTTGATATTATGCATCTTCATGTTATCAAATTTCTCAAACATTATGTAATTTTGACTATTGATCTTCATTTTTGGATGTTTATGTCCCTCGTGTTATTTTCCTATAAATTTTACACCTTTATTTGTAGGTTTTATGTTATGTAGACCACTATCTCCATGCATATTATTTATGAAAGTGTTGAGAGAGTTGTAGGTTTATAGGAGTTGTGTGAGTTATTGTCAATTTTTGAAGATTTATTATGTTTTTCTAAGAAATAAGAGAAGATATATAAACTAGTGGTTGATCACATTTTTAGTTTAAATTCAATTTATTCCCTTTTCACCACCAAAAACACACAATATTAGCTATATATAGGTCTTTTAGCATAGTTTTAGGCCTACGCTTAATATTAAATCAGATTCATCTAGTTTAGGCAAGTACTAGCCTTCTCCATAAGTTCATCCCCAAAGATCCAAGGTCCCACACTTAGGGGATGATTCCATTATTTCATTAGATAAGTTTATGGGATGAGTGATTGAAATATCCAAGTGAAAATAGGTTCTAAAGAGGAAGAGACATAGGACCTACAAACATAGGTGATACACATAGTATTTTTAAAATTTATAATTTTTTAATGATTTATCTCTTTTATGAAACTATCAAGTTTTAATCTCTCTAAGTTCACACCTTAAAGGGTGAATCAGGAAAAGGGTGGATAGACCTTTCATGCTTTTCAATGTTGTTGGTCCTTATGTCATTACCGAAAAACCACTACAAGTTTCTTTATCCAACTCCCTAACCAATTAAAAACCATTTATCCACTCCTCTAAGAAATTCACCTTAAAAAATAGCCCTTAACTAAGTGAAAATACTTATTCTTCATTTTTTTACTATGTTAGCCAAGTCAATCTTGTTAGGGATTGAGTGCATGTTATGGAACTAGTTCAAACTGACTGACCTAGTTTGATACCTAATGTCTATCTTTTCTACCTAACAAGATTGAGTTAACTGATCTTATCCATTAAATTTTTGGGAAGGTTCAAGTTTGATAATTGGATATAAGTACCACCATCACTTCAATCCAATAGAGAGGAACATTCATTTTTTCATTATTATAGCTCACAATTATACTATTTATACTCTTGAGGGGCCATTGCTTAGGGCCTTGCCTTGGAAATAAATAAGATTATCTTGTGGGAATGTTTTGGATGAAATGTAGGAGTATTTTAGCCTAGTGTTGATTTTTATGGTGTGATACTTACAAAGCCACAACATCATCTTGGAAATCATCATTGGCCAAGGGAGAGATTGAGGCATGACTGATTCATTCAAGGTAAGTATTTCTAATTTTAATC
The DNA here is from genome assembly GCA_037957365.1 of Torreya grandis. Lineage (NCBI taxonomy): Eukaryota > Viridiplantae > Streptophyta > Pinopsida > Cupressales > Taxaceae > Torreya > Torreya grandis. The sequence goes on from JARHVA010004245.1 coordinate 766,289, forward strand.
TTTCATTTGTTAGATAGATATTAAAAAAGGTTATAGATTAATTATTTACTATTGCTTAATTTACCTTTACATTGACTTGAGTATATTTCTCTTTACATGTATTATTTTGTTTATCTGACTATCTCCCTTTATGAAACAAGATTTAGTGAGAAATAAATTAGATTTATTTTATATATTTTAGGCCTAACTAGGGCTATTGATTAGTAGAAATTATCTAAAGGTGTTGGAACCCTCTCCTATGGAATTGTGTAGTAAGAGATTGTAACAATCCCAATGGGTTTTATCAGAATATAATATATAATTTTAAATTAATTACACATTTATCTTACATATTTCACCATGAGAAATCTAATTAGTTATCTTTAACTAACTAAACTAATTTAGTTAACCATAAGGTTTATAGCTAATACAGTTAGCTAATTATCACCATGAAAAGATATAAAAAATTACGCACAATGCTAAATAAACAATAAATATTGCATCTAATTTATTAAAGTAATGGTACAATTTCAGCCACAACTGATACAACATTATAGCCCCTATTATAGAAGTACAATGAGTAAAATTATAGTTTTAGCAATAAATAATATTTCAAATAATAATACATGATACAAATCTCCATAGAGCATGAGTTTCCATGACTCAAAAGTCTCCTCAACTAAAGTATCAATATCTAATCTCAAGTGTAGTGTCTAGTGTAGTACTCCTGCATGGAGGGAGAGCATCATCTGAGTATTTTTCCACACCAACCATAGACCATAGATCCCCCTCACTATATCACAAAAAGGAAATGACTCTCCCTTCATGAATGGGTAGATAATGATGGTGAAAGAATATAGAGTGACAAACTATAACCTGTGTGTTATAGATATCTACTACATAATGTGTACCATAATGAAATCCATTCTAACATGATATCACACAAATATGAAAATTATATCAACATATTAAATGACAATGTTTAACTATAAACATTAATTTGACCAAAGTTTTCACATAGTTATGATCTATAGGATCAATCAATTTTATACATACCACTCAATTGTATTACATCTCATCTTGCATTGATGTCACTAATTAAACCTTTGGAATCCATCTAATACTTATTTAGTGTCATAAATGTGATATTTGGTTAAAATATATAATATAAAAAATAATAGATTCATTTGAAATATTTCCTTTTAGAAGATAAAAATATGTTAAGTATGAAAATATCAAATACATACATTTGGTCCATCAAATGTAATGAATTGAATATAATATCATCTAGTTTATTAAAAAATAATTAATAGAATAAAAAATAGTCCTTAATATAACATACCATCCAAGTAAAGATTATATCTAGACTGCCAATTACCCAAATCACAAAGTAACTTGTAATGTTATTTCATCCACGAAACACACATTAAACAAAACTTATTTATTTGTTTATATTCCACATAAAAAATTCTAGTAAAAAAATAAATAATAAGCTCTATATTTAAAACCTTAATACCTTATTTTAATGTTTTTATCCAAACATTAAATATATAACAAATCACCCATTTTTACCCTATTATCATAATAACATTACAAACATATCATAGTTGTGTACACACACACACACATTATAACTCTCACATAAAATTTCTATACAGTCAAAATTATTTTATTGTATATGGTATACTCTAAGAAGACATCCACTATCTATGTCTAAGAGTATTCTGTATACTCTATGTATAAATTTAACAAATAAAATAGTCTTAATGCCTTTAATATACTAGATAAATCCCTATTTTATTTATATGACTGACATGCATGGGTTTTATGTGTTTAATGATTTTCACAACACCAAACAATGATACATTAATATCCATTATTTCATAATAAACAAAACTCTCAAAATAAAATACCAATTGAATTACATGCATATACATGATCAAAGATTTTATACACTTTCTACTATATCTACACATGGATAAATTATGTGTTTAAAATTAGTCCTTTACCACATATATTCACCTCAACCAAAATATTGTTTATATACTTAAACTTATTTTAATTTTAATGAGCGTTTCACTCACATATTCAAACTAATTATATGTACGTACTAAACAGGCATATCCAATTAACTCAACCTTTAATGTTTACACAATCTATATATTATAAGTTTAAAAGTAATCATTTAACCCAACCAAATTGTTTACTTAGTCCATACACAATAGGATCCAATGATAAACATTTAACTCATCCCAAACAATGTTATGCTACTAGATTAAAATTGAGACATGTAAATGTCCTTAAATACCTTATTTTAATAAAATCCAAACCAAAAATAATACACACATAATTTTTTTCAAAATTCCTTTACCGTCGAATATATACCTATACCTTTATTTCGTTATAAAACCCAACAAACATATTCTATTTGAAAAGTCCCAAATTTTAAGATATATATGTTTATATATATATATATATATATATATATATATATATATATCATCAACCATAAATCTAAATATACACACACACACACATGTGTGTGTGTGTGTGTGTCTTCATAGACCAATTTTTTTATAAAATAACCCATAATGTCTATACCCAAAACTCAATTAGGGCTATACACAATTGAATCCCTCATACAAAATATATTTCAATCTATTTTTAATACCCTAATGTATAAATCCCTTAACTATATTGATAATAAAACTAAGTCAAATACCCAATCCAAAATACCTTATAAAATAAATAATCATTCAATGAATTCACAGGGATTTTTAAATTGAATTAGGAATTAAGATAGAGCTTACATATATCTATTTTAACCATGGCCAAATCCTATATCTCTACCCTTTTCCACTAGATTTACCTTGGGTTGGATGTAGGGTTATACAGAGGGTCGAGTCTTCTATAGGGCACTACATACAACCTCTTTATATTTTTTTAATAATTTTAAAAGCAAATGAAAAACCTAGTAAATCATTTTCAATTCCAAAAATCCTATAACATAACACAGGAAATAAAAATATAAGACTGAATTATAAATGATAATGATAATACCAAGAAAGACAAGTATATCTTCTTCCTTAACTTGAATATGTTTTATTCTCTTTCTGATTGATACACATTGTAAGCCATTACTCACAAACCTCGTTTGTAACAACCTTGTTGGGTTCTAACTAGAAAATACATGAAATATTTTTCTTAAACACATAAATTATAAATACATTATACCACTAGAATCTAAGCAAATCATACAAAATTAATCCAAGAGTGATAAATATAAATAAACACATGACATCAAATAGTCACTGATCACTATCAATATGTGAAACTCATCACAATACATTCATAGAAATAAATACAAATATCTAGCCATTGCTCGTACAATACTCAACCACTATTTTCAATTTATAGTGTATAGACAATTTCAATTCTACATGATAATATTTATAATAAACTATAAAATACTATACAAAGTAAAAAAATAAGATACAAGGCTCCCTAGAGCATGATTCCCCCAGCCTCTCCAATATTTGTGGCAATCTCAAGTGTTGTCTCAAAATTTGTACTGCTATGGGGAGGGAGAGCATCATCTGAGTGATTTTTCACACCAAAAATAGACCAATGATCCCTTTCACTAATCCCATCAGGGAATGGCCCTCCCTTCACAAATGAGTAGATAGTGACAGTGCAAGAATCTAGAGTAACAAGAAAGTAACCAAATGCTATATGATTTATAAAACTAAATATGTAGTGTATCATAAAAAACCCATTTTATTATAAGATATCACACTAAAATTTAAATCATAGACACCAAAAGATAACATCTCACTATTAATTATTTAACCCCTAAGATTCATAAAATTTACATCCTACTAGCAATAATATCTTAACACATGCTAAACATAGGAGCAAGCACGATATACATTTATTTTATCAAAGCATGAATGAATCTTACATTATTATCTAACTCATACTATAATAATGACTATAGTTTATACCACCTAAGTAAAAATACACTTTTAACTATATATTCGAACTAACATAATAGTTTCAATACAACTAGACCCCATGATAACCCATATTATCATAATATAATGTTCTAAGACATAACTATCAATTTTCCACAATCAGTCATACAAAGTAATCTTAAATACATGAAACCATAAGGTTCTATTCAAGTAAATAAATGTAGCAAGTAAGACATAGTTTCCAAAAACACATAAAAGTCTAACATATAATTAATTACACTCTCAAGGTTCTATACACTCATACATAATGTCCTACTAACTTCTATAGAACATATTGTTCAAGTAAACCAATATGCATATATAAAACATACTTCAAGACATAACATTTACTAAATGTATTATCTGGGAATAACATGCTTTTAGTCTATAATTTTCAAATGGAAACTCTCTATGACATCCCATAATATCATAGATCATAGTGCATGATCACCCTAATTAGTCATGAATAACCAAACTCACAATCATACATAATACTTAAACAAGTATGGATTATACCACTGAGTATACTCTATGCTTAAATTGCATACTATTATTCAAATAAACACAACTTAAATATGCATATCATGATGCACTATTAAATTCTATCAAAAATCTAAATACTTGAATGCACCAATATTCTCTTAATATCAACTACACATAAGTTTTTATCACTAATAGTTATCATAATATCCAATAAATGTAAATCAATTTATACCTCATATGAAAATAATTTAAGGGAAATATTATTATGGTTGAATTTTCCCATTTCTTAGAATCTTATTTCTTATTATCAATCTATTACTTTAGATATAAGTATATTATCTAATGCCTTATGTAAGTTATATAATTATATGAATACCCAAGTCCATGCATAGATATATTTTTATATTAACACCCCATATACACTTTATTTGTTTCAAAATTACTTATCAAAATACAAAAATGGATTGTAAAGTTTAATAGTCATTTGAATTCCAACCAATGACTTTCATCTATAGTTATTATCATATTGCACTCTCATGAATATCTTGGCATGACTTAGAATATATACCATCTGGGTATATTATCCTTTTGAAAATTCTTAAATATATATACATTAACCAACACCTTACCAAAATCCCAATATAATTGTGTTAATATGAATATGACCATGTATTGGTCATCTTAATAACTCTAGCTATATTATACTATGCTCTAAAAGTATACTTAACAAATAGTATTTTACTATTTGTTAATTTTCAAAGTTTAATAATTCCTTTCCCTCATACTACCTCTATATGGTGAATTTTAATACTTTGTGATAAATTATTTATAAACATTATATATACTAACCAACAGCCATTCAAGATTCTCATACAGATCCCATGATAATCACGTTCATTTAAAAAATGCAACTTGATTTCACAGTGAAGCTTAGGTTGGCTATGCAACTCGCTCAAGCCATAATACAGAAATATGAGGTAAAATAAAATTTCACTAAAAATCCAATCTTGCATTAAACAAAATCTGAGGATAAAATAAAGTTCCACCAAACATTCAATCTTGCAGTAAAGAGGAAACATAGTTTCTTCCTAAATTTACTATTTATTACCAAACTGAGTATATAGAGAATTCCAACATTGATTTATGAATTTAATTATTTATACATTTTAATATTTTAAAAAATTTAAACTTCTCTAAATAATTAATCTTCAAGTTTTAAAATGATGAATTATTTGTTAACTTTAATAGTTAAACAGATGCCAATTTACAATGACATTTTATTTATTAAATTTTCACTGTCATCGAAGCCGATACCAAGGAATAATTTTTTTTCTGTGTGTGACATATTAGCTCACATGTTATTTACATTCTGTATATCTCAACATTAAATGATTCTTTTAGTGTATTTTGCCACTGTCACAGGGCACAAATGATATTGGAAAAGTAAATTATAATTTAGAGTAATTGTATTTTGTTCTAGTTTCCTACCAAAGGATGCCAATGGCATTCCCAAATTTTCCCATTATAACCTCAATAATATTATAAAAAAATTACACCACTGTAATTTAATTAAGTTTAAGACAAACCACCCAATGCTACACAGAGTGAACTAGAAGCTTCTTCCATATCACCCAATAACTAACTAAGCTCCTTGGGTAGTGGTTTGATTAGTTTGATGATATATATATGCATTTTATTCCATATATACATATTAATTTAATTAAATTATGGAGTGATTAGAGGAGATTTACTATTGGGCCCCTTTTTGACCTAAGTAGTGGACCTGTGCTAACTCAATGAAAACCTAGGCATGAGGCAATCATGGTGGATGATTACTCTTTTGGTACTTTTGGTGAAAATTAGAGTAATATTCATAGATATTGTGCCAATTAGTAGGTAATTTCATAGCACCTAATTTTTAGGGGTATCTTCATGAGTACTTGCACATGGTGGCTAGAGCGTGTAGGAGGTAATGTAGTAGAGCTAATGGAATGATCACCCCTGATGATAGATTAGCACCCAACATGCACCCATCTAACCTAACATAAACATGATTTATTTTTATATAAAACTGAGCTTGGAATTGGAGCATAGGGATGCAAATTATCTTAAAAAATCTCTACAAAAATTGATGAATGCCAGTAGTATAATTGAATAGTACGGATGCCTTAAGGATCCAGATTGTATCACTCAAGCTCACCTATGAGCCACTGTGCATTTATTAGCTTAGATATGAGAATTATATATATTTTTATTGATATAAACTCTACATAATTTAACTCTAGTTAATGAAAATGGCATTGCATCTATACAAGTATTGATTTGATTCATATGGTTATGGCATTATATTATGATTGTGACTCGAATATAGTAGTTAGAATAGTATAATTTATTTATGTGCACATGTTATCAAGTGGAGGTTTGTTCTTGGTGTCAATGGTAGATATATTCTAAGTAAAAACCTTATAAGAAACCATAAAATGACCTAAGTGTTGGAATAGGCATGCACCCAAGTCTAGACACCTCAACTGAGAGTGCTACTTGAGCATGAAACCCTTTATGGTAAGGCACTTCCCTTGACCCATAAACCAAATAAATGATGATTATCCTAGAAATAGAAAGACTTATGACCTTAAAGGTATTATAACTATCCCAATATAGACTTTCACCCTATAACCAAGACTAGTCACCTTGAATAGGCTTGCACCTAGGGACCCTACCTAAAATGGCTTACATCGATAAACCTATGAAATATTATTTTACAAATGACCAAGTCTCATAAAGTATAAGTTGCAACATGTTTCAACTAGCCCAATGTGGGCCTCGATCCCTTTTCTACTACACTTTGGGTGAGTACATAAGGATTGTGCCTTATGTGATTATTGATGGTGCAATAATGTGATTAAATGTTGTGTACAACATGAATATTCCATGCTTGTGCCTAGTTGTAACTAGTCAAGACCTGACTTAGTTAGCTGACTAAGCATGTGACTAAGTACATGGGTTAATTATTCAACTTTTTTACAAAATTTTGGTTCTATTCCTGGGACCCATGTTGAATTTTATTTCTATAATGGTGCAATAGAATGATGCTCTAACTCTCACTTGAGAATATTGAGCACTGGATAAAATAAGTGGAAGATAGATTCACGTAGAAGAATCTAACCTACCAAGGGTAAAAGCTAAGGAAATGGGTTCAAGACAACCTATATAGTGCTTTGTATGAAGTCTTATTTTGTGAATTACCTGAGTATGTGTACCGATGGTTGGCATCCTACACAACCCATAAAAGATCAATCTATGACCAATGCCTTGAGTGGAAAAAGGAGAAATTAAAAAGGATTGAGACTCTAGATTCCATTTAGATGTGAACTATAGACAAGTGGTGGAATAACATTCTAAATAGTTATGTGATAGAATTCCTAATGTCAACCACTCATACCCTAAAGAAGTAGAGTGTGATTTTTTTCACAAACCAAGAAGTGAATACATAAGAGGGTTTGATGCAAAGATAATTTTTTTTTTGGTGGATTACAATTTTGAAACTATAAAGATGGAAGGCTAAAGTCCTTTTGCATATGATAAAGTGTAGAATGGGAGAAGGGAAAGTATAGGTGAAGCATAATGGATAGGGATAAAAAATTTGAATCATGATAGCTTTAAAGGTAAAATTATAACAAGAGAAGGTACAGGCTAATAGAAGATCTAGAACCTAGAAGTGATTAGAGAACACATAGGGAGTGGGAAGGGCATAGGGAAGGATATTCTAAATTAAAATAGTGTTAAGGAGAGAGAAACACTAAAATTAAAGACCAAGATCATTAGTTGGCAAGTGCAAAATTTGTTGGGTCCCTACAGAATTTGACCATTAAAGATGTACCATAAGCACTTACCCCTTTTGAACCTATAGTACAAGATCATGCACTAGATACACCTCTAAATAAAATAAGAGTGGTAAATAATCTTATTATCAACATTGAATTTGATTGATTTACTAATTTAGACAATTACTTTATGATTGAACAAGTAGTTCCTTATGAGGAGCTAAGTAAATATACCTCTTAGAATTTGGGCACTAGTTCAATTACCCATAACATGAGTACCATTTCTCTAGCTCAATAGAACATAAGTGCAAGATTTTTAGTTCAATAGATGTTAGATATGATAATTGGGAAATAACCCATAGGAAGTGTCCTAACACTATAAGTGAGTAGTACCACACCATCAACTTTGATGGTGCAACCTAAAATAATTGGGTCAATGCTCAACCCTATAATTAGAGACATTAGAGGACTACCTCTAACATAGAAACTAGTGGGGTAAGTACCTCAAATGCAAATGCCCCCCTTAGTAGATTTATTATGAAATGGTAATGCACATGCCTAAATGTTACATGGATAATGCTATGGATCATGTACTCAAATGTGAACTTTAATGGCATGCTTGGGGTACCACCTAGTCAGAGTATTAGGCAAATCAGTTCATGACAACCTTACTTGATTGTGCCCATACTTGGTCTTTGAAATTTGATCTGAACCAAGATATGGTTAATTATAACACATTAAAAGAAGCCTTATTAAAGGAGTTTGATATTCCTAAGTTGAGAAATAAAAAATCATGAGGTTTAAGGAGATTAACCAATGGCTATCAAAGAGCATGCACCTGTATGATGCATGATTTAAGACTCTCCTCTCTAAGCTTCTGTATGACATCCACCCTTCCCAACATGCATAATGGTTCATTAAGGGATTACTAGTGCCATTTAGGTGAGTTTTGTCTATGAAAACATTCACAGACCCCCATGAAACACTTTAAGCCATGATCTAAGTAGAGGTAGTCAGGAGTATCAACACAAGAATTGATACATTCATGAAGGCACATATTACATCCATGGCATCCCAACTACATAAGCTGACTATTGGGTCATCACATGACACCTAAAGTAGGTTATGGTGCACTAATTATGAGTGGAAGGGATATAATATGAAAAACTACCAATGAATAAATATTCACACATTACTCCTTAGTTATGAAATTTATCCTAAAGCACATGATTCTTATAATTTCTCATTATTGTAATGTGCTTGTCAGGTTAACACAACTCTCTACTGTAAGTTGTGCAATGCCTATACCCACACCACAAATGATTATTAGATGATTGATGAGATGCACTATAACATGGAAAGAGGCACAAGGCAAGTTATTACATTAGCTAGAGGGTAGGCAACCCAAGGAAATAAGGGTTATGGCTAATAGAATGCCAACTATGAGAATTAGTGAGGTTTTCAAGGGCAAGGTGGAGGAAGATTCCCACTGTGATCATGTTAAAAGTATGGCTTGATTGAGCATTATCATTATGAATTTCCCATGCATCCAACATGTGGATATTATCAAGGACCACATGTAGTTAAAAATTGCCTAGACTTGTATGATAAGTTGACTCAAGGTCAGCCTAATATAGACAAAGGCATCACATTGGTCAGGCATGAACTAAAGGTGGAAAGATGGGATGTAAATCCATAACTAACCTATACATAACCCATCAAGGTGTAGGTAACCACATAGAGTGGGTTTACCACTCAGATGCCAACTATGCTAACATAGGAGCTGTACCTAAAATATGGTGAACCAAGCTACATCGAGTGCATAACATGTCCTAAGCCAAAAGTTGTGCCCTACCTTGACCCTGAATGTCAGAAATATGTCATAAAATAAGCCAAGAATGTAATACAAATTTTTAAGGGAGAAATATAGACAGATAGATATCTAGAAGTATAAGCTGTCATCTTTTATAGAAAACAAGATAGCTAGGAGGCTAAAGTATATGAGCTGATAGAGATATAATGCCTCTTACAAATGGAAGGGATGTTTCCCCTACTAAAAAAGTTGCTCTTAGAGAATGTAGGGAGAAATCCAAGTGAAATTATTGAGCCCCACATAATTAAAGTTATTATACTACATATGGAGTGGGCACATGAAGTAAGGCATACTTAGAACACAGAGTATGACCAAGAACTACTGGTAAATTCCACCATCGATGGATGGTTAGTTTGTGAGGTCCTTATAGACATTAGTGCTGAGTTCAACATTTTAATAAAGAATGCATAGGAAAAAATGGGATGAATAGCCTTAAGGCCTTCCCCTCATGTGTTATTTATGGCTAATAAAATAAGAGTGCAACCCATTTGGAGCCTTAAGAATGCCATTATAGATATTATGGGCATCAAGTTCCACACTGACTTCAAGGTTATTGAGTTGGCTGAGCATGAAAACTACCTAGTGCTCTTGGGAAGGCCATAGTGCTATGCAAATAATGTAAACATGCATTTTAAGAGGCACTATATGAACTTCAAGAATGAGAAAGAGAGGGTGGTAATCCCCCTCTCAAGTGACCAAGGACCCTCTTATGTGGAAAGTGTTGATCTCAAAGATGAGATCAACCACATTTATAACATCACAGTGTAAAGAATCAAAAAGATTAACCCAAGTGACCAAGGAGTTATTTAATGGAAGAATGGATAATTATCTTCAGATATAACTAATGTATCCTACAACTGATGGGTTGAAGAGGCTTATGAAATAACTAGTCGAAGGTGCCACCTAGTGCAAGTAATAGTGCCAAAACCAGTCAGAATGGGCTTAATTCAAATTGATTACACTCATAAGAAATGTGTCCCCTATGCCAATAAAAAGGGGAATAAGATGTTTCATTTGAATAAAGGAAATCTTGTAATACTCCTAAAATATGAAGGAAATAAGCATGTATAAAACTATTCTCATGACATTGAATCATGCATCCCAAAGGAAGTAGACAACATGGGCACACTAGTGCATAATTTAAGGAGCATTATTGCTCATTGGTGGGTAGTGCAAAGGCCTAGATTTAAAATTTGGAAATATGTAAAAGAAATAATATGTAATATTTTTGGAAAATGTAATGATGACTTGGATATTTTTGCTTACTTAGGTGACTCTGACCTAGTAGCACATGTGCACTTGTGTGAGGAAACTAGGACTATCTACAACAAAAATATGCCAAGAAGATTATGGGTACATGCCTTCTATAGGAATTTGAAGACATGGGCATGAGCATGGTACATTGTAAATGAAACATGCCATGAAATAGTAGACTAGGATGTACTCAAGGAGAGTTTCATTCACACCTTCTCCTTTTATTCGTAGAACTTGGAACTACTCGAGCCACTACAAGTCATTCATAGAGTAGTGTTTGAGGACACTACCATTCTAAAAGAGTGCCTTAGAGATATGTTTGAGGATAAATGAATATAAATATCAACCTTATTTGAAGAGTAAGTGCTCAAAAGTGACTCAAATGAAGAGGATGATGAAACCTAGAAGGAACACAATTAGAAGGCTCTGATAGGAAGAAAAAAACTTATGCATAATGTAAAGGATAGTGCCCCAGATGAAGAATATCTAACACATATTCAAATATAAAAAATTGAGGGGATAAGGTAATTTTAATATTACCATCAAGAGAGGAATGAGCCCTACTACATGCCACTCAAGACTACTAAGGTAGACATCAGCAAGGAGGGAGAGCCAAAGATCACCACTCTTGGTATATACTAGTCTGATGTAGAGATGGCACAAATCATGGAACTCCTAAAGGAATTATAGGACTTGTTCCTATTAAACTACTAGGATATGAAGGGTACCCACCTATCCCTTAAGGAAATGAGTATAAAATTGGTATATGGTATGAGACCAGTCAAAAATCACCCATATATAATGAACCCCAATCTCCATGCTAAGGTTAAAATGGAGATTGATGGAGTGATAGCCATAGGCATCATCTAACCTATACAGGAATTTGAATGGGTGAGCCCAATGGTCATCGGTATTAAGAAGGACAAGCACATCCAGATTTATGTTGACTATAAACTTTTAAATGCTACTTACATCACTAACCCCTTCCCAACCTTGTTTATTAACAAGGTCTTGGATGGCATTATAGGCTATGAAATCTATACATTCATTGATGGTTTTTTGGGCTACCATCAGGTCTAGATAAAAGAGGACGATAAGCCTAAAACAACCTTTGTGACTAAATGGGGTTGTTTTACTTACAATGTGATACCCTTTTGACTAAATAATGTAGCAATCATATTCTCTAGAGTGGTGATCACCATGTTCAAATACTTTATCCATAGATTCCTCCAACTATACCTTGATGACTAGACCATGTATGGCCTCATAAGGGACCATTATGATAACTTGTTCATCATGTTTGAGAGGTAAAAGTATCTAAAAATATATTTGAACCTAAAAAAGTGCATCTTCATGACACCCTTTGGAACCTTACTCGAGCATATCATCTGCAAAGATAGCCATCATCATCTATCTCTAGACTCCTTCAACATAGAAAGACATTCATGCCTTTCTTGGCCATCATGGATATTAAAGGAAATTTATAAGGAAATATGCAAATATTATAGTGTCTCTAGAGGATCTCTTTCAAAAGGATGAACCATTCTATTTAGGCAAAGTGCAAGTGGAGGAATTTAAAATATTGAAGCTAAAACTCACCAGTGCACCTATTCTATAGTTCCTTGATTGGATAACACCTTTTCATGTCCATGTCGATGCTTCTAGATCTATGATTGGTGCCATTTTGGTGCACCCTAGTGAAGGTAAGATGAATCATCCCATCTCCTTCACTTTAATAAAGTTGACCCTAGTAAAGAAAAATTACACAATGATAGAGCATGAGGCACTCACCATAGTCTATGCCTTGAAAAAATTTAGACAATATTTGATGGCATCCCTATTCATATTTTTCACTAATCATGAGGTGTTCAAGTACCTCATTAATAAGCTAATTTTACATGGGTGTATATGAAAATGGATAGTTCTATTCTAGGAGTTCTAATTCTCCATTATTGTTAAGCCTAGAAAGTAAAACTTGGGGCCAACCCATTTATCTCACATCAATTCTAGTGATGTAGTAGTGCCTATTGAGGAAAACATGTCATATGTACAATTGTATAGAGTCCAATGCATCCCTAAGGATTTAGAAAAGATCACTACCTTTCCAATGTTTGGATTTATGCCCTAGACTATGATAAATAAGGAGAAAAGATAGCTAGTAATTCATGTTATCCCCTTTTAGCTCATTAGTGAAGAAGTGTATAAACTAAGTAAAGATAAAGTGATATGCCAATGTGTCTTGGATAATGAAAGAGAATCCATATTATGAGAGGCACATAAAGGCATATCAGGAGGACATTACACTAGAGATGTAATGGAATGAAAAGTGATAGAATCAAGCTTGTGGTGGCCAAGCCTATTTTAAGATGTAAAAGACTATGCCAAAGCATGTGACATATGGAAACATAAAAGGAAACCCAACCATCAAGATGAGATGCCCCTCATCCCCATTCTTTCCAAGGAATAATTCAAGAAATGGGCCATTGATTTTGTTGAGCATATAACTCCCACAACATGACACATAGGTGAAAGGTATATTCTGGCAACTATAGATTATTTCACCAAGTGGGCTAAGGCCATGCTGATAAAATATTTCATAGATACCATAACTATGCATTTCATATGGGAAAACATAATAAGCTAATACAAGTGCCCACTCAATCTAATTAGTGATAGGGGAACTCACTTTATCAATGAAATGGTGCACATCCTATTAACAAAGTATATGGTGGTACACCACAAAATGACCCCTTATCATCCATAAGTAAATGACATAGCTGAGACATTTAACAAAATACTAGGAACATGCCTCACAAAGATATGTAAAATGGGTTGTAAGGAGTGGGCTGATTGAGTGTCAGTGGTACTATGGGTATACTACACAATATACAAGTGTCTAAACAAGACTAGACCATTCTAACTAGTGTTTGGCACTAAGGAAATTATACTAATGGAGTTTATGGTGACATCATTATGCATTACATGAATTGATCACATAGATGATGAAGAACATTTTAACACAAGGTTGAAATATTTGGAATGCTTAGATGAAAAGAATGCCCAAGCAATACAGAGTCAGTAGATCAAGAAGGCACGCCATAAGCTTTGGCATGATAAACACATTAAGTGAAAAGAACTAAATGAAGGAGCGTTGGTTTTTATCTATGAATAAAGTAATTAAAACACCCATACAAACAAAAAATAAGGTGTATGGACCCATATAACATGCACCACATATTTGATATAGGTGCATGCAAGTTGCACATGTTGACTGGTGAAATTCTCCCTGGGAATTTTAATGGTAATAGGTTGAAACCATATCAGTAATAAGATGGTGCTTTCACCATGAGAACACCAAATTCTTGGTCACTAGTTGGTTTGAGTTGAAATGACCAAAATAACATTTGGTGTGATCTAAATAGTTCCTTTTGTTTTGTTTTATTCTTTGGGTAGTAGTGTAAAGAGTGAATAAGTGGTGCTTTAAAATCCATTGGGAAAATCTATTGACATTTCATACATAATTCTAGCCAGGTGAGTTGATCACTTTTTCTCTCTAAGCACATGAGTCTAGAAACCTAAGTTAATAGGTGAGTGAGGATTGCTATCTTCAGACAAAGAGAGTGCACTAGACCCCCATGCACTAGATCTAAGATGCAGGGCACTTTAAATTCCCTAAGTAGAAGTTCATTTAGACTTTCACACATAATTCTGACCAAGTGAGTCAAGCCCTTGCACTTTATAAAGTTCCCGAGGCCAAAAATCTAAGTGGTGGGCATGTGAAACTTTCCATACTCAAGCAGAAGATACACAAGATCCATATGTGCAAGATATAAATTATAGGGCATTTAGAGGCCCAAGGAAGAACCACTCTAGTAGTTTCACACATAATTCTAGTTAGGTGAGTTGAACCCATTTTATTTCTAGGCACCTAGGGTTAGACACCTAAATTTATAGGTGCAAGGAGGTTTCTAGACTTAGAATAAATAAGAGCCATGTGATAAAGATGCACAAGATGCTAGTATGCAAGTATTCAGAGACCAAAATAAGGTACATCATTTAATCACATGCTAGAGTCAAAAGAAGAAAGTAAAGATGAATAACATGATTATGTGCAAGAGAGAAAGTGAAGACACATAACATGATTATGTGCAAGATAGAAAATTAAAACATGTAACATGATCATGTGTAAGAGAACCATAAGAGGAGAATAAAGCTTTGGAGGGCCAGTACAAGGGATTTGTATGGGGTAGGACAGGCCAAGGCAAGATGAAGCATAATAAACTGACCAAGATAGAAAAACATGTTTGAAATAAAAGTACAAAAAGAAGAGAAGATGGAATTGAGGAGGTTGAATCATGTTTATGTGAGACACTACAACTAGGTTATCACAAGAAAGGTAAAGGTTGTGCCAAGTGAACAAAGTATAGAAAGAGAATTGTCAAAGATAGCTGGCATCCACCTAGAATTGAATGAGAAGTGACCATTTTAACTACACATCACTTCACCAAAGTACCATTAGGAACATTGAATTAGGTAATGGTGGAGGCACAAAGATCCACATTAAATGCATTGGTGGTAGAGGATTTTCATGGATTTCATGATTTTTTTTATTTTCCAAGAAATATAGGCACCACCACACTATTAAAATAGCTACATTAAATATGGTAGCTGAAGGTAGGGTATAAAATAACAAGTGAAAAATTGGGTGAGGTTAAAAACTTTGTGCAAACTTAATACTTAGAGCAAACCATAGCGAAACCAGTGAACTAGAGAGCTGAAGCACAAAAACCCTACCATACAGAGAATTTGAGCACCTATAGGTACCAAAATTGAATGACTATAAAGCAAGAGTAATTGCATTCATATTGATATTGGTGTAAAGAGGTGTGGGAAGAGATTTATATAATAACCAATCAATAGAAAAGATATTTTATGCCTAGGTCACCATTAAAAACCCATGAAGCTTGAAGCTTGAAGTTACAATCACATACCTCATGACTATAAAGTGCCAATAACCATTCAAGGATTTAGTAAACCAAACCTACCATGCTTCATCACTAGAATATTTAGAATGGGAAAAAATCACAAGGGATCAGGTTCATAGTAGGTGAAACAATATCTAAATAAAGTGTGTACAATATCTAAAGTGGTCGCTATAAGAATAATAATGCCGCTAGTGGAAGGAATCAAGATTACACAAGTCAACACTGAGGTGCTAAGGAAGATGTCCTACCAGGTGATGAAATTTACTTGAGAAGTCTTAATAGGGGAAGATTAGAATTCTTTGACACACACATATCAGTTAGAGTATAAACATATACCTCAATCCATGTGCAATACCTATCACTAGACTGGATGGTTGATCTAGGAAATAAAATGGAGTGGGGCACAACATTGTTTGATGTCTCAATCTGAGATAGATTGATAGCCTCTAGTGAAAATTATATTTATAAGTTATCATGTTTTGGAAAAATAAAAGAAATCATGTAGTTCCTTCTTTTGTGAGTCCATAGAGATTGCATATATTTTGCAGGGAGGTGCATGAGGATTTTAGAATGCTTGATAAGAAGGACAACTAGGCTTCTAGAAACTAAAAAAGATATTCACCAGATGATGAAGAAGTGGGGCATGTTATAAATCTCTTAAATTATTAAAAGGGGGCCTTTGAATTCACCATTAAAGACTATAAGGACCCTAGTATGAGGGTGGAAACATGCCTTGTAAGTTCAAAACTTTACCTTGATGGTTGGTGAACCAACATCACCAAAACTTACCTCTGCATCACCTATCATATGGCATAAGGTGTAAAGTTTAATATTGAAAAATTTATAGAAGAGGAGTTTATAAATAATGTTTTAGATTTCCACATGTCAAAGGCAACCTTTAGGTGGGGGTCCATTCTAATCTTAATAGTCATGGAGGAGATTAAAGTACTAGATGGGGATGAGGATAATATCTAGCTTTTCGTAGAGCATAATGACTCCCTAGTGTAGAAGTACAATGATTTCACTTGCCCCCTTTACTTTTTTGTAAATTACAAAACTTAAGTGATGGGTTGGTGTAAGAAGTACATAAAAGCATTTGAGTTAGAGTAGTGCATCCCCCAAAAGCTCCCCAAGAGAATGTATGGAATGGTGACCTTTATCATTATGAAACACTTCTACATAGTATGCTTGGTGTTAAATATTGTTAACAAGTTAGGATAGTTTAATTTCCCATATGGATTCTCAACCAAATACTTCATGGATGATCTCTAAAAGATACCAAATACACAATAGTTAGATATCCCAATAAAGGAATTAAACATGGAGAGGAATAGGTTACAGTGCCAGTTTGTGTGCCCAAGGAGAAAAGTGACCAAAGATGAAGAAGATGATTTAAATCACACTAAAATATACCCCCTTCAAGAAGAAACCATAATCAAGCACATACATAGGTTATACTATGAGATGAAGCCAAGGAAGAAGGGCCCTAGTGTTGAGAAGACCGATGACCCCCCATCAGGATCGATGATGAAGGAACATCGATGCCAATTGAGAAGAAAAAGACTCCTAAAAATAAAAAGGGGGAGAAACTTGAGGAGATAACAGAGCAAATAATGTTGAATATTTCCTTTAGTGATGAAGCCTCTCTATCATCACTTACAAAGAAGCACATGAGGTTCATGCCAAGGACATCTCTTCTCTCAATAGAGAAGAAAAAGAGGCCAAAGTTTCTTACTATGATTCCCACCATCACCTTGGTGGACATAGAGGTAAAAGAGGCATAAAAGGATCAAGAAGAGATGGAGAATGAGGTAGGATATGATAAAGGTGTGCACATTATGCCCAAATAAGATGACTCTTCATCTAGAGAGAGAACTCCCTCACCACCTCAAAGTGAAGAGGTGAGGAGGGAACAAGTATGGAGGAAGCTTGGCCTCAATGACATGTATATTAAAAAGGTTTAGAGCTATAAAAGTTAAGAAATGATGAAGGTTGACATGACAAAGGAAGGGATTGAGAGAGTTGAGGCTAAGGAATGCAAGGCATAAGAAGAAAAGTGTAAGGTACAAGCTAAGAAGAGGAAAGCAAAAAAGGTGGCCAAGGAGGAAAGGGATAGAAAAGAGAAAGAGAAGAAGGTTCCCACTAGTGCTAGACCTATGAAATAAAAAGCATCAGAAGAGGCACCTAGCTTCAATACCATCCCAACATAGGAAGCTATAGAACAAGTGTGCCCTAATACTAAAGGGGCACCTAGAGACAAAGAAGGAAATGTTAGTGCCTTAAAGGAAAAAATGAAGAGTGTAAAGAAATAATAGGTTGGCATTGAGAAAGGAGGTTCACATTAAGGAGTCACAAAAAGGAAAAATAGATAAAGGGGACAAATTTGAATAAAAACCCCTATACAAATAGGATGGCAAAAATACCACTGAGCAGGATGAAGTGGACAAAGGGGAAAATTTTGTAGAAGAAAAACCCCTATAGGAGGAGAAAGAAGAAGGTGCTAAATAAAGCACCAACACCAATGGAGAGGAATAGGAGTAGACAAAACTAGCTATCAAAAAATAAGAATTTGATCTAAGCTATAAAGAGAAGGTGGAGAAGGGGTACACCTAGGATGAGGATTTTTACATGTTGGAATACATGCCCCCCAGAGTTGACACAATGATGATGTACCATCAAGTGTCCTTTGGAATTTATTTATACATGGATGAACCTCACTTTGAGGTGTCAATGAAAGCAATCTAAAACACTAAAAAACTAGAGGGGCATAACTACTAACTTGTCAACCCTCAAGAAATAAACCTAGTAAGGTTGGCTAACACCCTCCTTTGAATGGCCTCTAAGGTAGTGAAAAAGAATATTGTTAATGATGTTCATGCCAAAAAATAGAAGAATATAACACTAGAGGAAGAGGAAGAGATTAACACTATGAAGCTCAAGCTCTAGTAGTTGGATAAGCATGTGGAAGAAGCAAATCCATCCCTTTTGGATGGTATTGACACTTCTAAATTTTTAGAGTTTGATAAGGTGTGTGTGCTAGTGGAGCATAGACTCCAATGAATGAAGATAACACTAGAAGAGAAGGAAGACCCTTGTGATTCCATCAAAAAAGAGATTAATAAGAAGCTAGATGAGGTAGAAGACCTCTTTTCAAAGATAGAAGAGGGCACAAAAAAGATGCTGATGTTATCTTTTGTAACTTCTCCACCTAGGTGTTATTTATCGATGTGTGCCTATAAAAGGTGAAAGGGGAGAAAAGTGACTTAATAAAATAAGCATTCACTATTATCAAGGCTGAGTGCACAAATTTTATGGTGTAGGTCAAAAATTTAAGTGTTTAACTTAAAACCTAAGAGAAAGACCTAGAAGAACTCTTCTACACATTGCAGATAAAGGCAAGCGAGCAAGGAGACATCCTAGATAGTGGGGTCATAAAAGCAAAGGAAAGGCTAGAGGCCTTTAGAAAAAAATTGGAAAATACTAACATGCTCACACTCAAGGTTGCCTCTATGAAGATAAATAGTTCCATTGAATAAATCAAGCTCATAATTTAGGGCTTCAAGGACTTTAAGGCAGAATTGTAGTAGAGCGTGCCCAAGTTTTGTGTAGCTAAGGCACTAGAAGTCTAGTTTAAGGGTGAACTAGCATTTTTGTATGGGGTAATGTTGGGCTCCTTTTTAACCTAAGTAGTAGACCCAAACCAACTTATCAAATACCTAGGCATGAGGCAATCATGGTGGATGATTGCTCTTTTGTTAATTTTGATGCTAGTTGGAGGAATCTTCATAGATCTTGCATCAACTGGTAGGTAGTTACATAATGCCTAGTTTTTAGGGGTATCTTTAGGAGTACTTGCACATGGTAAATGGAATGCATAGGATGTGATGTAGTGGAGCCAGTGGAATGCTAACCTTAATGACAACTTAGCACCCAATGTGTGCCCATCCAACCTGGCATAAAGATGCTTCCTTCTTCTATAAAACCAAACATGGACTTATAACACATGGATACAAATTATCTTAGTGAAGATTTACCAAAATTGATGAATGCTATTAGTATAATTAAATAGTATGGATGCCTTAAGGATATAGATTGTATTTCCCAAGCTCACCTGCGAGTCATTAGGAATTTAGTATCTTAGGTATGAGTATTTGTTCTATTTTTATTGATATGAACTATGTATAATTAAACTTTGGTTAATGAAAATGGCATTGCATCTATATAAGTATTGATATGATTCATATGGTTATGACATTATATTATGATTATGACTCAAATGTAGTAGTTATAATAGTATAATTTATTTATGTGCACATGTTATCAAGTGGAGGTTTGTTCCTAGTGTTAATGTAATCTCTATCCTAAGTAACAACCTTGTAATAAACCATAAAATAGCCTAAGTTTTGGAATAGGCATGTGCCCAAGTCTAGACACCTATGTTGAGAGTGTTACTTGAACATGAAACCCTTTGTTTTAGGGCACTTCCATTGACCCATCAAGTGACTAAATGATGCTTAGCCTAGAAACAAAAAGATTTATACCCTTAAAGGTCTTATAACATGCACAATATATAATTGTGCCTCTATGACCAGGACTAAGCACCTTGAATAGGCTTGCGCCTAGTGACCTTACCTAGAATGACTTGCACTAATGAACCTACCAAAGATTATTTAAAAAATGACCAAGTCCCACAAAGTTTAAGTTGTGCCATGTTTCAACTAGCCCAACATGGTCCCTAGTCATTTCTCTATTACTCTTCAATTAAGAGCATTAGGCTTACACCTTATGTGATTGATGATAGTATAGTAGTGTGATTAAATGTTGTGCATGGTAGGAATATTCCATACTTGTGCCTAGTTGTAACTAGTCGAGACCTAAATTGGTTAGCTAAATAAGTGGATGACTAAGCACATGGGTTGATTATTCAAAATTTTACAACATTTAAAATTTATTACATAGAGTTTTATCAAGGTTGATTGTAATCCTATTATACTTGGATAACTCATGAATTATACATGGACCATTCTATTCATTCAGGGAGACACTAGATAGTTAAATCGATGGGTTCTAGATTGAATTGGGTTTCTAATAATAAAAATCATGGTTGCACATATATAAATCATAGAAAAATATAATTCTATATCCATTTTCAAATTTATTATAGTTAGAATTATAAATATAGTACCAACCTTTTAAAAAAATTTATTGGAAAAAGACTTTCTTCTTTTCTTGCTTTCTTGGATTCTCTCTCAGAATCTGCTTACCTCTTCTTTCTTCCTTCTTTTATTTTTCAATATTTATACTACTTTATTTGCTTAGTATCCTTTAAATAATATTTTCCCCTTCCTTGTCATCTAATTATGCACGTTAATTACTCCTCAATCACTGGATTTGACTAATAACTTAGTTTGTATTTGCATGATTAGCTAGAAGTAACTAACTTCACTCATACTCATGTAATTATAAATTATACTTAAGAAATAAAGATCTCTAAAGATTAATCAAGTCTAATTGATTTTAAACATAACCTTTCTTACCAAACTATTCTTATTCAAATTTGAATTCATGCATAAATTAGTTATGAATGCCAATTATTTGAATAAACTAATGTTAACCACTACTTTGCAAGTTATTTAAAAATAGATTTATTATTTAAACATTAAAATATTTAATTATGGTAGTCCACATAGGAGAGTTATCATTTAATTTAGTAAATTAGTATATTTATAAATTTAAAATGAGGATTGTTAGTGTAGTGCTTTTTCCCATTGGGTTTTGCCTGCATGGCCTTATGGCTAATCTATATCATTTAAGATTCCTTAGGTTAGTTATAAAAGGGTCACATAGGTTAATTCAATTTTAATGTAATTATCTAATTATGAAAATTAGAGGCTTACTCATGTTTCCCTAATTTTCCCCATATGTACCCCACTTTTCCACTTTAGAAGGTTAGACAGGTTAATGCGATTTTATGCAAGCAGGTCATATTTTACAATATTGTTGTGCGAAGACAAGATTATTCATCTTTTGAAATTTATCTATGATTTAATTTCTATATACATATATTTTCTCAATCTTCTGTGTAAGGATCCAAGATCATGGCCAATCTAACATTGTATCAGAGCCATTTTTTCCAATATTATAGTAATCTTTGTGGTGAAATCTTGCATACATTCATTATTCCATCATAAAGAAGGGTTTGGTGGGATTCCTTGGAGAATTCATGCAATTGTTTTTAATAGAGATTTAGATCTCAAAAATTATTGTGCCATGGGTTTTAGAAGGTGCCAAAACCCTTGTATCGATTGTAAACATGACCTAGTTCTAGAACAATCAATTTTTCCTTTCTTTTTAGCATCATAAGGCCCTATTTTTAATTTTTTACAAAAATATATACTCCTTATGTTACTATGAAAAAATGCCATCTGGGTTTTCTTCTTTAGGTCAAAATCTCAAATGGGTCTCTTGTATAATTTCCATTATTGAAGTATTTTGGACATTTTTGGCTTGCCTTGATTTATATGCCATCATACATCTACATTACTCAGATTAGCAGGTGGTTATTAATTCAGCTCTACAATTAATCTTCCTTGTATTGAATGTATTGGATATTTCATTGACCAATCTATACTTTTAAAGGGTTGTTACTTAGCCAATAGACCAAATCAAACTTTCAGTGACACCCTAGCACTTACAGGGGGTCATTACTTGCAACTTTGCCTACCTCAAGCAAAGCATGTCCAAAACTCCGACGTACACTAAAAAAGACCAACTTAGATTTTTTGGGGTCTATTTATTACTTGGGTTTTTGAAGGGTGATTAATTTTAGAAGTTAAGTGGAACAGGTCCAAAACTCTGGTGTATACTGTGAAAGACCAAGTTGGAGTTACGGGGCTCTATTACTTACTCAAGTTTTCAAAGGTCGATTACTTAAGGAATTCAAGTAGTCTAGGAAGTCTGATTACTCTTTTGAGATTGACCCATAATTTTGAAGGGTCATTACTACTCAGAGTTGTGGGGTACCACTACTACCTTCTTCCATTTAACAAAATAGTCTGAGGAGTGTGATTACTCTTTCGAGACCAAACTAGACTTACCTCTACTTCATTTATTTACCATTTATATCTTTTTTGGTAAACCTCTACTTCATTTGTTTTCCATTTATATCTTTTTTGGTAAAAATTCATAAGAGTGGATTTTTTTTTCCATTTTTTGAAAGGGTCTAGGAATGTGTAGAATTAAGAACTTGTAAGTGCCATAACTTTCTATCTGTAGCTCTATTTTGGGTGCTATTTTTTTAAAAGTGCATATTTTTTCAAGATATACACATTAGTGGTATTATTTTAGGCCCTTTTTAATATCTATTTTATTCATGGTGTAATGGATTAAAAATCACTTCAAACCTTTTTTTACCTTTCTTGGATGCATTATTGGTTGTGCTTGATGTCCCTCTCATACTCTCTCACATTAATTACTCATAGACGCATTCTTGATGGTGATTAATGTCCACTATTGAGAATGTTTGTAATATGTGAATTATATTCTTTGATTTCATCTCAATTATGTAATTTTTCTCAATCTAATCTTCACTAATGGATCTAAACTTGATTGAACCACTCACACCATTTAACTATCTCAATTGGAGGTCTAAAATGCAATTCACCTTGAGAGGTAAAATACTCTATCATATCACTATGGGTGAGGAATCTGAGTTGTTTAAAAATGTAGAAAAGGTTAAGTGGTACAATAGATATAATGAGGCCTATGGGTTCTTATGCTTATCATTATCTCCTAACCTCCTATTTCATGTTGAATCTATAAAAACTTCCAATGAAGTTTGGACCATCCTAGATAAGCTTTTTGGAGTGTAGGACATCATGAGGGGTTATGAGCTAGACAATGAAATCATCAAATTGAGCCCAAGTGACTATGATACCATACAATTATTCTTTACAAAATTTAAATCACTGAGACTATAGTTGAAACAATGTGGCATTGAGAAAATAAATGATCAATTGATTCTATTCATGCTTGCAAAACTGGGTCATGACTATTTAGTTTTTGTCTCTACATTTCATGCTACCAAATGTGCACTTGGATCCACCTAGAAAATTTCATCATTAAATGAGTTTGTTTTTTATCTAACTTGGAAGCAAGATAAGCTAGTTCAAATAGGTACACTAAAGTCTTCAAAATCACATGCCTTAATTGTCAATGAAGACAAGAAGAAGCCTTCTAGCAGTGGCAAACATGAGAAGAAATAGTCTAAACCAGATCATGAGCACAATAAGAATAAAAAATTAGATTCAAATCCTAAGGCATCATAAAATGAGTCCTCCTCAAGTGGGAAACCTAAGAAGGAGAAACTCAAATGCAACTTTTTCAATAAACTTGGGCATAATGAATTTTAATACATGAAAAAGAACATTGACACCTTGACTAAGGTTCTTGAGAATAATTACATCAGTGTTATTGAATCCTCAACTTAGAACATGTCCAAATAAGATTATACAAAGGATAAAGATTAAAAAAAAATGTAAAAACAAGGGTAAGGCACTTGTTGTACTAGATTCTTAGCCTTTGACTTGGGTTATTGACTCAAGTGCTTCATATCACATGGCCTCTTTAGAGGATCTATTTTTAGAAATAGAGCCATGTTCTATGTCTTCAATTCTCATGGATGATGACAATCTGGTAGAAGTCAGTGGTAAAGGATTAGTTGAAGTAAGTGATGGGACCTTTAATGATGTTTTATGTGTTCCTTCATTATCCACCAATCTTTTGTTGATGTACCAAATCACTCATATAGGTACAGGGAAGCAAGTTGAATTCACACCTAATTTAGTGGTTATCAAGGAGTTACATAGTGAAATTACAGTGGCTTATGGGAATCCCAATAATTATTATAGGTTGTATACCTTCTCATAATTTTCCCCAAATAATCCTCAGCTATACTACTTACTCATGCAGATAGAGTGAGAAAACTATGGCATGAATGGTTTCACCATTCAAACTACCATTACCTGGAGAAACTCAATTTATTAGGACATGGTTTAGGGTTACCTAAAGTCAAATTCTTATATGGCCTATGCAATGGATACATTTTTGGCAAGCATCTAGAAGATAAATATGATAAGGGCAAAGCAAGGAGAGTTGAACAAAAGTTGGAAATTATCCATAGTGACAATAGGTCCATTTATAAAACTTTCATTCAACAAGACTAGATACATGCTCACATTCATCAATGAATTTTTGAAGTACACCTGGGTGTTTTTTCTCAAAAATAAGTCTAAATTTTTTGATCACTTCAAGGACTTAAAGGCACTTGTGGAGAAGCAATCATATTATTCCATCAAAATCTTAAGGATTGATAATGGTGGGGAGTATATCAACAATAGGTTTGAGAAATTTTGCACATAAGAGGGGATTCAAATGAAACACACATTTCATATAGTCCTTAGTATAATGGTTTGGCTAAACATAAGAACTATTCCTTGAAGGAAATGACCAACTGCATGCTTTAATCAAAGTCTCTTGCTCCTCAATTTTAGGCTAAAGCAATCAACTGTGTGTTAAATTCAAGACTATGTTCCACACAAAGCCTTGAAAGGAATCACTCATTTTGAAGCTTAGGATGGTCACAAGCCCATATTGGATCACTTTTGAGTGTTTGGATCACCAACAATGGCCCATGTTCCCAAGAAGAAATGCAAGGAAATGGACCCTCAGAGTTAGTGTTGTATCTTTGTGGGGTATCCAAAGGGTGCTAAGGGATACATGCTTATCCATCCTAAAACTCATGATTTTTTCATATAAAGGAATGTAAATTTTCATAAGGGTCTACTTAAACTCACTAATGATACTCCAAACTCTTCAAAAGTCTCACTGGACATTGATTCCACCTCAGATAGTGATTGGAATCCACCTCAAAATGATCTTGATGATCATGATGACTCTTCTTCTTCTTCAATTTCAAGTGATGAGAGTAATGATGAGGATTATCCTCCTCCATATCACACTCACACTTTAGATGATGATGAATCACTTCCTAATTCTCCAATCTCATATAATTCTAGTCCCACTTGGGCCAAATAGACACTTCAAAGTGCTAGGAAATGGGTTGGAAATCTATCAGATACAATGTGGACACATTCATAGTTTTAGGGGACTTCACCTACATAAATGGACATTGAATTATGTCCACAAACATTTCATGAGGCATTTGGTATTCCAAAATAGGATTTTTCTATGCAAGAGTATAGTTCCCTAATCATGAATAAAGTATGGGACTTGGTCCCTCTTCCTAAAGGAAGAAAATTGGTCCATTACAAATGGGTTTATCAGAATAAATATGGTGAAAATGGGTTTGTTGATAAGTAAAAATATTATTTGGTTATAAATGGGTTTTTTTAGGTGCCTAACATAGACTACACCAAGACATTTGCTCCTATAGCCAAGATGATGTCTATTAGACTCACTCTAGCCATCGTAGTTACACACTGATGGGATGTTCACCAAATAGACATCAAGAGTGATTTTATACATAGTGATCTCAAAGAAGATATTTACATGGAACAACCACAAGGCTTTGCAGAAGATTCTTCATTAGTCTGTAAACTTAGGAAATTTATCTATAGACTCAAATAGCCCCTTCGGGCATGGTATGCCAAGATGGACTCCTTTCTCCTCACAATCAGGTTCACTAGATGACACTTAGATCTAAATGTTTACATATTATGGTAGGATGATTCTCTATTTGTCCTAGTTCTCTATGTGGATGACTTTTTGATTATAGGGAGCTCACAATCATCCATCTTAGTAGTGAAAACTATACTTTTTAGATATATTTTCAATGATAAACATGGGATTGTTGCATTAATTTTTTTGGATTGAAATCATTTAGTTAGATTCTAGGATAACTTTATCACAATCAAAGTATTCTCTTGATTTTCTTGTGAGGTTTAACATGGTTGATTGTAAGCCAACTTCTACTCCCTTCTTGTCTAGTGTGAAGCTTGAGGCTGATTATCCTACACTATTGGTTGATGCAGCTCTATATCAATAACTTGTGGCTAGTCTTATCTATCTCACACACACTATAATTGGTATCCTAGTTTATGTAGGAGCCACATGAATTACATTGGAATGTTTCTAAGCAGACTCTATACTACATTCAGGGTTCACATAACTATGGGATACACTAAAAAGTAGAAATATAGGTTGATTTGATTAGATACATAAATTTAGATTATATTGGAGATATTAAAATTTTAAAGTCCACTTCAAGCTACAATTTATCACTTGGTTTAGGTCTAAGAAGTTGGTCAAGCAAGAAGCAACATGCAGTTTCTTTATCATCTACAAATTTAGAATATAGAGGGGCTATCAATGTCACCACTGAGGCAATCAAGATTTAGGGGATTATCACCAAGTTTGGTATCTAGTTTTATAAGCCAAAAATAATCTACTATGATAACCACATTTATAATAATTGAGTTCTCCATCAAAGGATCAAACACACAAAGATTCATATGTACTTCATCAGGGAGCTTATCAACAAACAAGTCATTGATCTTTAGTACTGTCTAACATCAGAGCATATTATAGATATTCTGACCAAGCCCCTCACAAAGAGTAAATTTATTCATTTGTGAGATCTAATTAGGGTTAGGGATGCTCCACCATATTCTTCCTCCTATGGAGGTTCTTCACTATGTACTTGGGTACCTCATTAGGATTTCAATGCTAGGACCCAATTCTCATCTCACCTAAGTTATTCTTAAGGGGGGGTGTTAGCGTAGTACTTTTTTCCATTGGATTTTGCCTACATGGCCTTATGGCCATTCTATGTCAATTAAGCTTCCTTAGGTTAGTTATAAAAGGGTCACATAAGCTAATTTAATTTTAATGTAATTATCTAATTAGGAAAATTAGGGGATTCCTCATGTTGATCTAATTTTTCCTATATGTACTCCACTTTTCCATTTTTGAAGGTTAGATAGGTTAATGCAATTTTATTCAAGTAGGTCATATTTTACAATAGTTTTGTGTGAAGACAAGCTTCTTTCTCCTTTGCAATTTATCTATGATTTCATTACTCTATACATAGATTTGCTCAATCTTTTATGAAAGGATCCAAGATCGTGGTCAATCCAACAAGGATTGACTAAGACATTATCAATATTGACCAACTATATAATAAATTAAATGTTAGCATAATAGTAATTGCCATACCTATATTTCACATATTATGATGTTATGCCTATGAATTTGTTTGTCAAATTACTATAGAGATTAGTTCATTTCCTTAACTATGTTTAAAAAGATGCAATAAATAATATAGATTTATAGTTATCTCAGTAATAACGTCACACAAACACAATGATATCAAATCAATCATCATTCAAAATTAATCGTAAACTATGAATAAACTAAAATTTGATCACTAAAAAAATACTCAAGTACTCAGAACCATATAACTAACTAACCGGATCAAGTAAAAAGAGTCAACAAGTTATTCTACTATGGTGTGAGTTTGAGTCACCAATAGTTCTTCTGACATCCCCCAATCATCCCATCTACTCCATCCTCTTTGATGATGCTAAGAGGATTTTGTCCCTCATCATTCTTTGAGGGTAGGATCAATCCTACATCCACCTCACAATAAGTAGGTAGTTAGTCTGAGTCATTGTATATAACAACTAATGATGTAAAACTAACAAATATACATCCATAATATACAAAATAAGAAATTAAAACTATCATATCATATAAATTAAACAACATATTACTATCCCATACTAATATATGTCATTAAAATCAAATCAAAGCACTAATAATCAGTTGATAACCATATAAATCCATAGATTCTAAGTTTATAAAATATAGGGTGAAATTGGTATGTAACATCCTTTTCCTCTCCTTTATTCTTGTTCCTACCTTTCTTGCCACCAAATTCTCCTCTTTCCTTGGTATATAAAAATAACTAGAATAATGCATGGTGAAAATAAATCAATAGAGCTTCTACTAAGCTACAATCCATCACCATTCTCATGTAGTCTTTCAAACTTGCATAATGGTTTTCCTAAGAATCATGGTTAACTAGAGTCAACAAGAGATGAAAAACCCTAATCATCTCAAAACTATTTGTATGATGTTTTTTCATACTTTGTGTTAAAGTATTTATAAACATTATATACTAACCAACAACCATTCAATATTATCATATGGATCCCATGATAATCACACTCATTTGTAAAATGCAACTTAGGTTCACAATGCAACTAATGCTAGCTATAAAACTCATTCAAACCACAATACATAAATCTGAGGCAAAATAAACTTTCACCAAACATTAGATTTTGCATTAAAGAATATCTGAGGCTAAAACAAAGTTCCACCAAACATTCAATCTTGTAGTAAAAAGGAAACATAGTTTCTTCTTATCTTTACTATTTCTTATCAAACTAAGTATACAGAGCATTCCAACATTGATTTATGAATTTACTTATTTATATATTTTTAATATATTTAAAAATTGAAACTTTCCTATATAATTAAACTTAAAATTTTAAAACATTAAACTATTTGTTAACCTAACTCTTTATCACCATCGAAGCCAATGCCAAGTAATAAAACATTTTTTGTGCATGAGATGTTAACTCACATGTTATTTAAATTCTATATATCTCGACATTCGATGATTCTTTCAGTGTATTTTGTCATTGTGATAGGGCACCAACAATATTAGAAAAGTAAATTATCATTCATAGTAATTATATTTTATTATAGTTTCCTATCAAAGGACACCAATGACATTCCCAAAATTTCTTATTATAACCTTAATAATAGAATAACAAAAGTATACCACTCAACTTTAATTAAGTTTAAAATAGATTTCCCACATAGAGTGAACTTCAAACTTCCTCCATATCACCTAGTAGGTCCTTAGGTTCCTTGGGTAGTGGTTTGACTAGTCTAATTCTATATATATGCATTTTATTATATATATATATATATATATATATATGTATACACACACACACACACATGTACACACACACACACACACACACACACACACACACACACACACACACACACACACACACACACACACACACACACACACACACACACTTAAATTAAATTATGGAGTGATTAGAAGATATGTATAGTTTATTATATATATTTATCAATGTTGTGCATAATCCTATTGTACTTGGATAACTCATGAATAATATGTGGACTGTTATATTCATTTAAGGAGACACCAGATAGTTAAATCACTAGGTTCTAGATTGAATTGGGTTTCCAATAAAAATAATCATGGTTGTGCATATATAAATCATAAAAAATATAATTTCATATCCATTTTCACATTTATTACACTCATAATTATAAATATAGTACCAACCTTTTAATAATTTACTTGGAAGAAGATTTCGCTTCTTTTCTTGCTTTCTCTGATTCTCTCTCAGAATTTGCCTACCTCTTCTTTCTCCCTTCCTTTATTTTCCAATATTCATAATCATTTATTCACTTAATATCCTTTAAATAATAAATTTTCCTTTCTTTTCATCCACTTCATGCATGTTAGTTACTTCTCAATCATTAGCTTTGACTAATATCTTAGTTTGTATTTGCATGCTCAGGTTGAAGTAACCAACTTTGCTCATACTCATGAAATTTTAAATTTGAATTAATAAATTGAGATATCCAAAGATTACTCAATTCTAATTAATGTTAAACATAACCTTTCTTACCAAATTATTCTTATTCGAAGTTGAATTCATGCATAGACTAGTTAACTATGCCAATTATTTGACTAAACTAATGTTAACCAATAATTTTCAGGTTATTTAAAAGTAGATTTATTAATTAAACATTTAAATATTTCATTATGGTATTACACATAGGAGAGTTAGCATTTAATTTATAAAATTAATATCTTTATTAATTTAAAATGAGGATTGCCTAAGCCATTATCAATTTTGACCAACTATATAATATATTGAATGTTAGAATAATAATAATTATCATACCTATATTTCACTTATTATAATTTTATACCTATTAATCTTTTAGTCAAATTTCTATAGAGATTAGTTCATTGCCTTAATTATCTTTAAAAATATGCAATAAACAATATATATTTCTAGTTAGCTCAATAATAATATTGCATAAACACAATAGTCTCAAAGCAATAATTATTTAAAATTAACTATAAACTATGCATAAAATAAAATATGATCACTGTAGAAATACTCAAGTACTCAAAACCATACAACTAACTAACTATATTAATTAAAAAGAGTTAATAAGTTATTTTACTGTGGTGTGTGAGTTAGGGTCATTAACAGTTCTTTTGACATCCCCCAATCATCCCATCTACTCCATCTTCTCTGATGATGCTCTCCCTCATCATGATCTGAAGGTAGGATCAATTCTGTATCCACCTCACAACAAGTAGGTAGTTAGTTTGAGTCATCATATATAATAACCAATGATGCAACACTAACAAATATACATCCTTAATGTATAAAATAATAAAGTATAGCTATTATATCATATAAATTAAACAACATATCACTGTCTCATAATAGTATATATCATTAATCTCAAATCAAAGAACTAATAATAAATTGATAACCATATAAATCCATAGATTCTAAGGTTATAAAATATAGGTGAAATCAAGATGTAACATCTTCCCCCTCTAAAACTAGTCATCATCCTAATGATACTTATTCAAATAATAGTTTTTATTATCAAATAGAGTTTAATAGAATAAAAAAATAGTATCTAGTGTCAAATAATGTAATTAAATGCAAAATATACTTGAATAACTCATCATAGTTCTCTAGATTAGCACTATTCTCAGAGTATTGGTCCTACAAGACCCTACTCTGTGACATTTCTTATTATGTAATTAATTTTGTGAGTGTCAATTATGCTGATCAATTCTTTTATGACCCCCTCAAGGTCTAGAATCACAAAAACAATAACTCAATAAAATTTTCATTGACTTCCCAAAAAATATATAAAATCATCATAAAAGCATAAAAAATGATTAGGGAGAGTTCCACAAAACCTTCCAGCACCTCTGCACATCTCTCTAACCTAGAGAGTGTTTTATCATCATAGAGAAAGATGTTTGGGAAACTTGGAAATAATAGTGTTTATAAGTTAATACTATCACTATTCCATGTAGCTTCAAATAAGTATAACATGTCAATATTATCACTAATCTATAGAGCTCCTAATAAGTTCGATGATGAATAGGAACTAGAAATATGACATTTTCAATGTATACAAAATTATGAAATACTCTTCCACAATATACATGCATATGGCCATATGATTGAATTTGACAAGTCCATCTATCAAATACTAAATTTGAAAAGTCTATATATCATATTTAAACTTAGTAAATACTGAGTAAATGTGAGGCTAAGTAGGATACACTCCTATCACTTAGTACTCATATTCCTAGTTCACCACTCATCCCTCAGGTCTCCATGACTTGACAATCTCTAAAATGTGCACAAGGTTCCAAGAACACAAATCTATACTAACAAATCATAAGAAGTAATACTATATGTTAAATGATTCCAAATGTACAAAAATTCATAAAAGAAAAATCATACAATCATTCCAAAATTATATTAAGTTACCACTAACCAAACATAAATAATATCATATTTCATAGCTTAACCTATAGTGTTATACTCATATCTAAGAATAAATAATACTAAAATTAAGATAATTTACAAAGGCTAAGGATTGTACCATCCTTAAAACCTTACAAAGGATCAAGTGAGATAATGTCTCCCTACTTGCTTAGCTTAACAAGACAAAAGTTTATCTCAATTAGACTACCAAGATGTTATTCACATCTTATAACTTACTTGATCCTAAATAAAGGTACATAATTAACTCTTAAAAATAACATGCTTATAAAAGAGAATAATATTAGTCTAAATAAAGGTATTTAATAACATAATAGTTATAATCAACTAAAATTAATATAAATTCAAGGTTCGTCACTCCTCGTGGTTAAGTTCACAAGATAGATAAAAAAGTGACTCTAAAAATTCATAAGTGGAAAGTAGAGAGCTAACATCTCAAAAACAAAACTCCTACATACCCTCACTTGGTAAAATAAAACACAATAACCCAAGTTGCCAAAATCACTACATACTACATTTACAAGAGTAGTATAATAACCTACCTCCACAACTAGAATTAAAGTACTAACCTCAAAGATGCATCAACCCATCCAATCCTACAACTTCTCTCAATAAGAAGTAGAAAAAACTATCCCACGAACTCAAGGGAATAAGATCAAACAACAGAGATAAGTTTTCTTTTAAGGAAACATTAAATCAACATCCTGTAGATATGCATCTTATTGGTATCTTAAAATGATGTAAGAGGAGAGTGAGAGAATAATAAACTCACCTCTAAGATAGTTAAGAGAAATCACACTTATTCTCAAGTCTACATAAATATAAGGGTTCCAATCTAAATAACAAACTCCTAACACAAAGTAATTCTCAACCACATCTACACTCAACTACAAGATAATTCTTACCACACTAAGTAGTACCAAACTAGAAATAGTCTTTATAAAATTTACCATTCTTAAGATTTGTATAAATAAGAAACTAAACTAAATCATAAATACCCAAGTGGGAATCACTCCATGCTTTTTTTAAATACACTCACAACACAAAACACAAATGGTGAAGGTGATTTGATACCAAGAAAGATATAATCACACTCGAGGTACTCAATCTAAAAGATCAAGAATATGTCAAGGAAATCTTATTCAAAACTCATGAGCTATGTTATGCACTTACCTATCCCAACACCTTATATAACCATCACCAACAAGACACTCAATAAACCAACCCTTTAACAACTCTAAGGGGGTATGAATGCTCTTAAGGGTACACAATCAATGTGCCACACATACATTAACATTTATCCTTTATTATTTATAAATAAAAAGCTAAAAAAAATATAATGGAATAATTAGGTCCTAGAGTTTGAGCCATAACTTTGATACCACATGTAACAACCCTACTGGGTTCTAACTAAAAAATATGTGAAAGTTTTTTTTAAAACACATAAACTATAAATAAATTACACAATGAGACTCTAATTAGATCATACAAAATACTCTAAGAGTGATAATTGTAAATAAACATGTGACATCAAACAATCACTGAGCACTATCAATATGCGAAACACATCATAATACATTCATAGAAATAAATAAAAATATCTAGCCACTGTTGGTACAATACGCAACCACTCTTATCAATCTATAGTGGATAGGAAATTTCAATTCTACATGATAATGTTTCCAATAAATAATACAATACTATAAAAAGTACAAAAATAAGATACAAGACTCTGGATCCACTGACCTCTCTAGTATTTGTGGAAATCTCAAAATTTGTACTACTATGGGGAGGGAGAGGATCATCCGAGCAATTTTCCACACCAACCATGGAACAAATATCCCCCACACTAATCTCATCAATGAATGGCCCTCCATTCATAGATGAGAAGATAATGATGGAGTGGAATTCTAGAATAACAAGCAAGTACCCAAGTGTTGTATGATTTCTAAAATTAAACATGTAGTGTATCATAGAAAACCCATTTTATTACAAGATATCACACTAACATATAAATAATACACACCAAAAGATAATATACCACTATTAATTATTGAACCCAAACGATTCATAAAATTTACATCCTACTAAAAATCATATCTCAACACATGTTAAACATAGGAGTAAACATAATATACATTTATTTCATCAAAGCACAAATGAATCTTACATTATTATCTAACTCATATTATAATAATGACTATAATTCATACCACATGGGTAACAATACACTTTTAACTATAGATTCTAACTAACATAATAAGTTCTATATAACTACACCTCATGATAACCCATATTATCATAATCTAATGTTCTAAGACATAAATACCAATTTTACATAATTAGTCATAAAAAGTAGTCTTAAATACATGTAACCTATTATGACATTAATATACACCCTTGGAGAGAGTTATTCAAGATCCCTTTGACTAATCCATAATATTGGGACAACCCCAAGCTATGAGTAACCTATGATGGGGTTAAACCTCTAGAGAAGGTTAGCTTCCTCTTGATGGATCACCTAAACTAATGCTACTACTGAGAAAAGGGTTATAAAGGGGAAAAGGATCCTAATAAGGATAAAAAGTGATGCACCAAATAAAAATGGGAAACTCACATAATCTTAAACCCACACTAAATCTATAGAAGATAATGCTAGCTCACACAACCTCAAAATATAGCTACGTGCATAAGTGTTTCATGGACTAGGTTCAAGCATAACACTAATATAGACTTGCAATGACTTGAAAACACCTTAAAAGAGGTCAAAAAGGAGGACAATGGATGAGGAAGATTCTCCTTCATAATGCCATAATGAACAACTCACTCAATAATGATCCAAGGCAAGAGATAGGTAAATAAAGTCTTTATTGCATCAAGATGTAGTTATCACAAATGATTTATATGGTTTAGCCTAATCAAGATGAGCATATTTTGTAATATCTCAAAGAATCTCCTAATCTTCAAAATCAAAGAGTCCTTGTGGGAATCCAAAATTCAAGAGAGTCAGAGAGAGAGAGAGCTTATAAATGGAAAGAATGGGTGATATAGAGAAAGGATAAGAGAGAAGAGGGAACATGTTAACCAAGAATAATCAATGAGCTACTACCATCTTTTAATGATTGCTCTACCATCTTTTGATCCAATCAGGGTTAATACATCATGGACAAAATAGCCTTCACTTTCTCTAATAGTCTTAAAGGTATTCTCATTGGCTAAGAAATACACTATAAGATAATAATATTTACTTTACAATCTCTAAAATTACTCCTTGAACTCTGATGCAGAGGTTCCTTTACAAAAGTCTCAACTTGAAGCTCTTTCCCAACACACTAGGCCTTTTGACCTTTCCTAGTAACCCTATTTGGCCTATATTATTGATTGTATGGAAAAATTAAAATGATTTTTGAGAAACCAAATATATTTATAAGTACCCTATATTTAAATCCACCTGTGTCCAAATTTTCAAAGCTTAATTCCCTTTGTAGATCTTCTTTTTAGCTATTAGCCTTATCTATAACTTAGTTCAATTACTCAAAATAGGGTCTGCGTATCACTTTCTTGAATAGGGGCTTCTTTTTCCTCCTTCATTCAAATATTTTCACTTAAAAACATACAATAAATATATTATATTCAAAAATATTCCATTTTTATGGAATATAACTATTGTAACTAACTTTTGGAAGCCTTTCCAAGGTTATATTATAAGTTTAGAAAAGTGACAACACCCAAAATTTACTTTTCTATGCATAGACCACTTTAAACCCTTGAAAGTGGTTCAAGGGATACATAATAACATTTTAAACTTTTTCATGAAAATTTTCAAGTTTTTCACATTCCCCTGTAAGTTCTAAAACACACAAGAAATTCAAATTTTTAAATGCACTAGTTTTGGCAAGAATCCAAAATTTGAAATTTAGTCTACCTAGATGCATTTTTAAACTACCAAATTGAAACATAAGAATTCTTAGGGCCTTATAAATCCATAAAAATCATCATAAATCCTACATGAATAGAAAAAAATAAAAAATTGAGAAAATTTGTTCCCTAAGAGTGATGCTTCTGTATCATACTCCCAAGGAAAGGGAAAAGAAATCATGGATTACTGTCCATGAGTGATTCAAAAATAATCCCTTTATTATATATATCATGTTCAATAATCCACATGGAATATTATACTATATGATTCTATCATTTGACTAGATACTTGAAATACTACTTGTCTGTAGTCCTCTTGATCACCTATTTGTCCAATATGCACTCCATCTCTTCTGTCTTGGCCTCAGGCAACTACATTACCCAATTTGGGCCTTATGTAGATGAATCATCTACTATGTTTCCTCCTTAATCTCCTTATTTATAAGGATACAAGTTTACAACATTGAAAATAGGTAAAATTCCTACCCCATTAGGAAACTCCAATTCATATGCATTATTTACAAACTTTCTAAGAATCTTGTAAGGACCTATCTTTTTCATCTTTAGCTTGTTGTATTCACCCCTTGGGTACCTTTCCTTCTTGAGATGAGCTAATACTAACTCTCCAACTTTTATATTTACATCTCTTCTACTCAAATCTACTTATTTTTTTTACTTGTCAACACTAGACTCCAAATGCTTTCTTACCTATCCATGTACCTCTTTCATTGCCATTTCAAACTCTTCACCTTCAACACTTTTTTTGTCCATATGGCTGATGTTTATAACCTCAAATATATCTCTAGGATACATGCCATAGATCACCTGAAATTGACTCATACCAATACTTCTATTGGTAGAATCATTGTAAGAAAACTTTGCTTGAGACAACACAAGATCCCACTACTTGGGATGGTCTTTGGATAAACACCTCAAAAAGTTTCCTAAAATTATATTCACCATCTCAATTTGGCCATCTATTTTAGGGTGGTAAGCTGAATTAAAACTAAAATTTGTGCCTAGATTCTTCCATAATGTCCTCTAGAAGTGACCAAGAAACTTGGTGTCTCTATCAAAAATAATGTTCATGGGCATTCCATGAAGTCTCATTACCTTCTTGAAAAATAAAATAGCCACATGTGTGGCATCATTAGTGGTTCTACATGGTATGAAGTGTGACATTTTAAAGAATCTATTAACAACTAAAAAAATTGAATCTAAAACCCTTTGTGTCTTAGGTAATCCCATCATAAATTCCATACTTATGGATTATCAAGGCCTATTTAAGACTGGTAGGGGCTGATAAAAACCTACATTAGTGATCTTACCTTTTGCCAATTGATAAATTTTTCACCTTTCCACATACCTCCATACTTTTGCTTTCATTTTAGGTCAATAGTAGTGCCTAGTGAGCAACTCTAATGTCCTTTTAATTCCAAAATGGCCTGCCATGCTTTTACTATGCTTCTCTTGGATCAGATTTCCTCTTATAAAACGTTTTTGGCACACACAACTATACTCCTTTGAAAAACAATCCATCTTGAAGTATAAAATCCAACCATGGCTCCTTATTGAGTGTACTTGGGTGCTTGCATGAATGGTATGCTTCTTTGAAGTCTTCATCATCCTCATATAAATATTTGAGTGCCTCAATCCCAACACTCTCATACACTAATAAGACTCTCCTACTCAATTCTTCTGAAACCTTATTTCTTTGTCCTTATTTATGCTTGATGGTGAAAGTGAAATTTTGCATGCACTCCACCCATTTCACATGTATTTGGTTCAAATTAGGCTGATTAGAGATGAATTAAAGTGCATGATTATTCATGTATACTATGAATTACTTTGACTTGAGATAATGCCTCCATTTCTTTAATGCTTACACCATTGCATAAAACTCCAAGTCATAGGATGAGTACTTCTTCTTGGCATCATTCACATTCTCACTAAAATAGGCTATTTGTCTACCATCTTGGCTTAAGACAACCCCTATGGATACACCACTTGCATCATAATCTATTTGAAACACCTTATTGTTATTTGGTAATGCTAGTATGGGCTGCTCTATGATTCTTTGATTCAAGTATTGGAAAATCTTCTTTGCCTTCTCATTCAACACAATGTTTTTCTTGTCTCCCTTGATGGTTTCAATGATAGGAGCACATATTCCACTAAAATTACTTATAAATTTCCTATAGAAACTTGTAAGACCATGAAAACTTATTACCTCTCCTATTGTCCTATGTGTTGGACACTCCATGATTACCTTCACCTTGTTCTTTTCCATTTTCAGCATGCCTTATGAAATAACAAATCCAAGATACAATATCTCTAATTTAATTAATTCACACTTATTAAGGCTAATCAACATCTCTTCTTGCAGCCTCCTCATAACCAACTCCAAATGATGAAGATGTTCCTCTTTGCTTTGGTTATAGATTAATATGTCATCCAAATATACTACTACAAACTTGTCTATGAAATATTTTAGGAACTCATTTATTAATCTCATGAAAGTGCTAGGTGTATTGGTCAAACCAAATGGCATGCCCAACCATTCATACAAATTTTTATTTGTCTTCAAATCAGTCTTCCTCTCATCACCTTACCTGATTCTTATCTAGTAATATCCACTCTTAAGGTCTATCTTAGAAAATTAGCTTTCTCCACTCAATCAATCCATCAAATCCTCCATCCTAGGAAGTTAAAATCTATATCTTATGGTGATCTTCTTGATGGCACTATAATTACTACACATCCTCCACTCACCTTCCTTCTTTGGCACTAACACTATGGGAACTACATAAGGACTCAAACTCTCTTTGATCATCCCTTTGTCAAATAACTCCTACACTTGTATTTTGATCTCAACAATATTTTGTGGGGTTATCTTGTAGGCAGCCTTGTTAGGTAGACTTTCTCCAAGTATAAATTCTATGTGATGTGTGATACTCCTCATAGGTGGTAATGTGTTGGGTAGCTCATCAATAACTATGTCTACATACTTCTCCAATATTTATTGTATATCTTGGGGTATCTCATTGATCCTAGTGGCTATCATAAAAATCCTAGGCTTGATTACTAAAGTAAAACCTATCTCTTCTCCATGCATGGGATTCAAAAATTCTTTTCCACTTACCAACATCTCATGTGAACCAACCTATTGATCACTCTCCTCATCCTTCAAGGGTAGAAAAATGTGACTAAATCCAACCTTGATCAAATTTTACATATTAATTCTTCCATCATAAGTGGTTTGCCTATCATATTTCCAAGACCTCTAGAGAAGCACATGGCACACATCCATTGGGATGACATCACAAATCACCTGTCTTTATAGCTTCCGATTTGGAACTCTACCCAACTTTGTTCACTCACCAGGACTTGTTGTCCATTATTCAACCATGATACCTTTTATGGAGTAGGGTGAGATAGTTTTTTATCCCAAGCTTGTAAACCATTTCTACTAAAACAAGATTATCCATACTTCTTAAATCAATGACCATTTTAGAACACTTACCTTGGCATTTGCAAGATGTTATAAATAGAGTCTTACTTTGTGGTGGATCATTCTCCTTGGGTGGTTTGATTATCACCCTTATCATGAGTAATGACTCTACCACTTCAGGCTCTTCTATGTGTGATGGAGAGAAAACACTCTCTTCCTCACCTCTTTGTGCAATCTAATTTCTCCATTCATTTCTTAGGTTTCTTATTGGTTTGTCCTCTAGAAATTTCCATTGCTTATGGATAGAAAACTTATTGCACTTAAAATAATTTCTTACAAATCCACTTTTTCCTCTACCCCTTGATGAATAACCATCTCTATTTAAAGGCCTCTTGCCTCTAAATCCACCTCTTGAACTAGTGGAATTCTCTTGTGAATTTCTTGATTCACCTTGATGGTTTATTTGCAAAAAAATTATGCTCCCTTGCTATCCTCTACCTCTAAATTTTTTTTCCCTTTCCTCTATTCTACTAATTATGTTTTCTATTCAATTTATCTTTAGCCTTGAGTTCAAATTGGTAGCACTCCTCTATTGTTCTTGGGATAACGAGTGATAGTTCATCTTGTAGATTGTACCTTAGGCCATTCAATTACCTTGAAATCTTCTATTTATATTCCTCAACATGTCTTGACTTGATGGTTAACTTATATAAATTTTCTATATATGTCTTCACAATGATTTCCTTTTACTTCAAATATTGCAATTATCTGAATAAATTTGTCTCATAGTCACCTAGAAATAATTTTCCTTTGAGCTTGAAAACCATTCTCTCAAATTTGTAGAGAGATTATTTCATTACCTTAACTATCTTTAAAAAAATGCAATCAACAATATAAATTTATACTTATATTAGTAATAATGTCACATAAACACAATATTATCAAAGCAATCATAATTCAAAATTAACCATAAGCTATATATAAACTAAAATTTGGTCAATACAAAAATACTCAAGTACTCATAATCATACAACTAGCTAACTAGATAAATCAAAATGAGTTGACAAGTTATTCTACTATGGTGTATGATTTTGGGTCACTAATAGTTCTTTTTACATCCCCAAATCATCCCATCTAATCCATCATATTCAATGATGTTGTCCCTCATCATGTTTTGAGGCTAGGATCAATCCTACATCCACCTCACGATAGGTAGGTAGTTAGTTTGAGTCATATATAACAATTAATGATGAAAAACTAAAAAATATACATTCACAATGTATAAAATAAAAAAGTAAAACTATCATATAATATAAATTAAACATCATATTACTATCCCATAATATTATATGTCATTAAAATTAAATCAAAGAACTAATAATCAACTGATAACCATATAAATCCACAGATTCTAAGGTTATAAAACATAGGGTGAAATCATGATGTAACATCCTTTTCCCCTCCTTTATTCTTGTCCATGCCTTTCTTTCCACCAAATTCTCCTCTTTCCTCAGTAGACAAAAATAACTAGAATAATTCATGGTGAAAATATATCAATAGAGCTTCCACTAAGCTATAGTCCATCACCATTCTAATGTAGTCTTTCAAACTTGCGTAATGGTTTTACTAAGAATCATGGTTAACTAGATTCAACAAGAGATGAAAAACCCTAATCATCTCAAAACTTCTCAATAACTATTTAAAATAATAATTAAATATCCTATATATTATGCATGCCTTTTATCTTTATCAAATCTAGGATCGACTTCTATAGCTCATGCATATCGACTAAATGACAAGTCCAAAATCAATATTATTCCATGTAATGTATAAAAAAGTTAATATAACATAATGACTATATGACAAGGGTAATACACATATGACTTTAAAAGACTATCGACTATGTTACCAAGTAGCCCAATAATTAAACATAATATATTCAACATCACTAGAAGTTAACTCCCTAGGTTAGACAAATAAACATATCCTTTAACAAAGATTTAATGAACACAATGATATCTACATAATAATTAAACAATGATATTAGCTAAAATACTTTACATAGTATTTTATTTAGTGGCTAAAGCACTACTCATAATTCAAAAACATTAACTACATTTAATCATGCTAACTGTTATAATGATAATAGTAACTTTATAACATAATCAATCACTTAAATAAACTGATCAATATAAGTAATAGAATACATCTATTACTAAAACAAAGAATCCAAACAAGCACTATTAATACTAACACTCAACTATGTACAATACATCCATTTAATTATTATAAAAACAATGGTAAGTCATGTTAAAACATGAATATATTCATTCAATCAACCCAATAATTTAATAGTTAATAATGTTAGTAACAACTAGATTAGTGAAATCAAAAAATCAAATAACCTAATCATAGAATAACAAAAGATCATAACAGACATACTTAATAGAAAAAACATAATAAAACTATCTAACTGACAACAATAATAAAAAAAAATTATTATTCTACTGTGGTGTGTGCATAGATTTCTAGTTATTCATTCTATCATCCCCCAACGCCTCCATCTACGCCATCCTATCTAATGATGCTCTCCCTCCATCATAATCTGAGGGATGGATCTGTCCTACATCTACCTCACAACAATGAAGGTAGTTATCTTGAAACATACTTA
Source organism: Torreya grandis (assembly GCA_037957365.1). Classification (NCBI taxonomy): domain Eukaryota; kingdom Viridiplantae; phylum Streptophyta; class Pinopsida; order Cupressales; family Taxaceae; genus Torreya; species Torreya grandis. The sequence goes on from JARHVA010004245.1 coordinate 809,431, forward strand.
TATCCATAAAATACTAATATATAAACTAATAAACATAATCATAATGTACAAAATATAAAATTACAACTATCTCATAACAAATCAATCATGTAAATTAAGAAACATATAACTATCCCATAATTTGAATTTTACATAAAGCTTAATTGAATAGTAGTTACTAAAATAACAACCATAATAATCAATGAATCAAATAGGTTATTCAATTTAGAGATAAATTGGGATATGACATCCTTCCCCCCTAAATTTGGTCATCATCCTAATGACATTTATTTAACATAAATTATGAATTTAAAACATTATCCAATAGAAAATAACATAATATGCAACAATAATTCAAGAAAACATATGTGAAAACAACTTTTAAAACTCATCATAGTCCTACTAAGTGTTAACATCTTAATAATATTGGTCCCACTGAACATTGCACTATGATACTTATCTATTATGTAAACTAAGTTTATGAGTGTAAATTCTTTTGATTGGTTCTACCATGACAACCCTAAGATCTAAAACCTGTAAAGCATTACAATCCAACACATGTGAAGGATTAACAACATATTTTTTAATATAAAACACATGGAAGACATTATAAAAAAGAGTTAGATTTGGTGTTAATGTAAGCCTTTAGTCCATAGGATTTATCACTTCATAACTTCAAGGGGTCCCACATATCCTGGTGAGAGTTTCACTGAATTTTTGATTTTAATCAATCTTTTTTGAGGCTTAACATGAAAAAACACTTTATCACCTATATATAACTACCTAGATATTCTCTTCAGATCAACATAACATTTTTTTCTATCATTGGTCTTGACTAATCTCTGTCTAATTTTCCTAACTTTCTCTTCCATTTTTGAAAACATCTCAAGTCCAAAGACTACCCTGTCTTCTAACCTATCCCAACTAATTCATGTTCTACACCTCCTTCCATATAATGCCTCAAATGGATCCATGTTCAATGTTGATTATTATGATTTATTGTAAGAAAACTAAATCAATGAAAGGCACTCCTCCTATTTGTATTTCTAATCCATGTAATATATATGAAATAGATCTTCTAAAATATGGTTAACTCATTCTGTTTGTCCAATAATTTATAGGTGATAAGCAATGATAAAATTCAACTATGTACCCACAACTAAATTTAGATCCAACTAGAACCTAGAATTCATCCTCATATCTTGAAATAAAATGATCTTATCTGGAAAACCATGCAATCGATAAACCTCTTTCATGAATCTATTCACAAGCATATGTGTATCATCTATCAAGTTGCCCAATATGAAGTGGGCTACCTTGGTTAGTTTTCAACTAAAACTAATATCATATCATGTTGGCTCCATGATAATATCAACCCTTGGACAAAGTCCATGCTAATCACCCGCCACTTTCATTATGGTATATCATGTAGATATCACAATCTAGCTAGATGTACATGTTCAACTTTCACACGCTGACATTCTAAACAATGACACATAAAATATGATGTGTCTTTATTGATTAATTTATATAATAGAGTGGTCCAATATTATCCAATTGATTGGCTACTTTTGGATGTCCTAAATATGGGGTATTGTTCAGTTCTTTTAGCAATGCACTCCTTAGATTCTCTCTATTAGGCACATACATCCTACTATTATACCATAAAATATCATCACTCTTTATCTTGAATTCGTTATACCTAAGATTTTGAGCATTCTTAGATAATGATTTATTGACTTGATCATAGATTTTATCTCCTAGTGGGAATTTGATTACTTGATCTAAAAAATTACTCCTAATAGTAGCCATGACTACTATGTACCTCTTACATCTTAGAGCATCATATACTCTATTCTCCTTGCCTTAGATATAATTAATATAAAAAAAATAATTAGATAAGAACTCTAACCATTAATGTTTAGTTGGGTGAAGATGTACTTGAGACCCAAGTTATCAAGCTTGAGCTCAAATGGTATCCCCAACAGATAATACCTCCAAACTTTCAAAGCATGCATAATTGATATAAGTTCTAGGTCATGAGGGGAATAATTCACCTCATATGGATTCAATTTATAGGAATCATAGGCTACCACTAAGCCATTCTACATTAAATCCTCCAAGTTCATCCCTAGATGTATTAGTGATCACTATAATTGACCATTAAGATTAGAAACTCTTAGCACTAGTGCTGAAGTAAACCTCCTTTTTAGCTCCTAAAAGGCTATCTCACACTTATCTAACCAAACAAAAATCTAATTATTTTTCTAAAGAGAGGTAATTGGATTAGCTATCTTAGATAAATTTAGAATTAATTTACTATAATATCTAGATAATTCCATGAAACTCCTTACCTCATGCACATTCTTTGGTGTTGGCCACTCAATTATGGCTCTTATGTTTGTTGGATTCATTGAAATATTACACATAAAGATAATATGTCCCAAATATTTCACTTTATTTTTTAAAAATTCATAATTGGACAACTTTCCATACAACATTTGCTTTCATAAACAATGTAAAACATATTTCAAATGCTATAGGTGATCTTCCTCATCTTTATAATAATGAGGATGTCATCTAGAAAGACAAAAAAAATGATGTAGATAGTCTCCAAACACATTGTTTATAAGATTCATAAATTTTGTTGGAGAATTTATTAATCTAAATGGTAAAATTATTAACTCATAACACCCATATCAAATTCTTATCACTATTTTTGGAATATCATCATCATCATATATTCTTAGCTAGTGATAACTTGCTCTAAGATCAATCTTAGAAAAGACTGTTTCCCATCACATTTGATCAAAAATATCATCAATGTATGACAATATATATCTATTATATATCATTTATTTTTTCAACATATTATAATATATACATAGGTAAATAGTGTCATCCTTCTTCTTGATGAAGACAACTGGTGCACCCCATGTTGACACACTTGGTCTAATCAACCCTTTTGACAATAGTTCTAGAAGTTGTGCCTTTAACTCAACCAGTTTGATGGTTGTCATTTTTTATGGTGCCTTAGATTACAATTTTGATCTAGGTATGATATTAATTGAGAAATCAATCTCATGCTTGGATGGAAATCCTAGGAATTCTTCTACAAACATGTCCTAAAACTTCCTTAGAAAAGGACAATAATTGATGGATGGTTCCTTATATTCCTCTATCTCATTTATCTTAAGGATAAATGCCTAACATCCCTTCCTTTTATCTTTATTGAGTTGAATTGTATAAATTTGATTAGAATTCAACTCCCCTTTCTCACCCTGAAGTTATGTCTAATTTCCAAAATCATCTTGACACTTAACCTTCTTCAAATAACAGTCAACATTGGATTTATGCTTTAAAATCCAATTGACTCCTAAGATTACATCATATGACCCCAATGGTGTAGTATAAATATCCACTACTATAGTGAATTTAGGTAACCTAATTTCCACTTCAACTAAAAACTTGTTGACTTTGACCTTAGACTCATTCCCATATTGTGCAAACCATACATTTTCCATAACTCTAGTTTTCATAGATAATTTACTAAGCATTATAGGAGTAAAGAAATATTATATAGCTCCCATGTCAATAAAAATAGAAACTAGATGATTGAATAAAATACCTGATAGTTTTATGGGTAAAGTTTGGGACTCAACCTAGTGATTGTTAATAGCTGCATGAATCCACTACTGGAAAGTACCTTGCTGAGGAGTAGAAACCTTGTTATTTGACTTGTCCTAAGGACATTATTGAGCATAATGGTCACCTCCAAAAATAAATTAACATCTAATTGGTCCTTTCTTGTTAGACTATTGATTTCCCTTAAAAGCACCCTTGAAATCATTACTAGGTTTCCTATTCCCAAAACCACTATTGAACTTGGCATTCTTATTCTTGAACCAACTCTTAGAGTCTCCACTTCTCTGATTCTAGCTCTTCTTTTTAAAAGTTGGTTTAGAACTTCAAAACTTATTTTAAAACTTATCTCTGAATTAAGTAAGAGATTTAAGTTTTTTTCCCTACCCGACCACCTTATCAAAAACTTGATCCATGGTAGATGACCCATACATACTTCACAACCAATTTGGGGTTTTAATCTAATGATTAATTTCTTGATCTTGAATCTCTCATCCACCTAATATTGAGGTACATACTTAAGGATCTTGGTGAATTGATGCCAATAATAATTCATTGATATGTCCCCTTAAGATTTTAAAAATCTATAAGTTTTTAATTGAATTATAGTTTTGAAATCCATCATTATCTAAATAGTGTCAAAAATTATTCCCAAGTGGTGGTGGTTGATTCAAGGTTCATCTCGAGCTTCTTATTTTCTCACCACATTGTTACTTCACCAATAAGCTGATAAGATTTCCAAACTAATTTTGTGACTTTAAATTAATTTTAATTATCAAAATATTTCTCCATTTCTATAATCCATACTTCAACTCCATCTCTGAATATAATTCCATCAAACTTGGGTGGATTTACCTTTTTCATATCTCATGCCAAATCTACGTCTACTCAAGCTCTTGCATCCTATGGCACTTCATCATGCCTATGCTCTTGAGGATGTTCCATCTTAGTAAATTTATATTTAGGTTCCTCATGAGCATTTTTCTCTTCATTTTCATGCACTTACTATTCTAGGGCCATGATTCAGTCCCTAGTCTCTTGTATGGTTGTGAGGATCTGATCCAACTTCACAACTTACTCAATGATGAACTAATTTGGATCAATAGGGTGTTTGGTATTCAAATTATCCTTACCTCCTAGTCTAGTTCACACCATTATTATTCTTTCTTAATAGAAAAATAGGTTTTCATTAACAGATACATTAAGTCCTAGAGTTTGATTGTCAGTTCTGATATCATAATGTAACAACCCTATTAGGTTTTACTAGAATATAGTAATTTTTTAAAAACTAATTACATATATTCATCTTATATATTTCACCATGAGAAATATAATTAGTGATATTTAACTAAATTCATTAATTGAGTTATCCATAAGGTTTATAGATAATCCACTTAGCTAATGATCACCATGAAAAGATATAACAAATCATGCATAATGCTGAATAAATAATAAATACTACATCTAGTTGATTAGAGCAATATTAAAATTTTAGCCATGACTAATAAAACATTATATCCCCTATTTTAGGAGTAAAATTAATATAATTATAGTTTTATAAATAAATAATATTTTAAATAATAATATATGATACAAAGCTCCATGGAGCATGAGTCTCCATGACTCAAGCATATCCTCGACTCAAGTATCAATATGTAATCTCAAGTGTAGTACTTGTACAGGGAGGGAGAAAATCATTTGAGTAATTTTACACATCAAATATGGACCATAGATCCCCCATACTATCTCTTATCAAGTAAATGGCCCTCCCTTCATGAATGTGTAGATAATGACGGTGCAGGAATCCAGAATGACAAACTACAACCCATGTGTTGTAGATATCTAATACATAATGAGTAACACTAATAAATCTATTCTAACATGATATTTCACAAATTTTAAAATTATATCAACATATGAAATGACAATATTTAAATATAAACATTACTTTGGCCAAAATTTTCACATAGTTATGATCTCTAGGATCAATTAATTTCATATAAACCATTCAATCAAATTACACCTTATGTTACATTGATGACACTAATTAATCCAATAGAATCCATCCACTACTTATTTAGTGTCATAAATTTGAGATTTGGTTTATATATATATATATATATATATATATATATATATATATTCATTCAAAATATTTCTTTTTAGCTGATAAAAATATGTCAAGTATAGAAATATCAAATACACACATTTACTCTATCAAATGTAATGAAATGAATCTAATATCATCTACTTTATTATAAAATAATAAATAAAATAAAAAATAGTCCTTAATATAACATACCATTCAGGTAAGGATTATATCTAGACTGCCAGTTACCCAAATCATAAAGTAACTTATAATGTTATTTCATCCATGAAACAAACATTAAATGTAGCTTATTTATTTATATTCCACACATATAACAAAATCAGGTAAAAAATAACTTATTAATCTCTATGTTAATGTTGGAAATATTGTCTTTGATGTCAAAGGTCTAGCATTATTGGTGATAAAGGCCCCATTGCATTTAATGGTGTTTTTAATAATCATATCTTGGCTAATGTGTGTTAATATTTATTTAATATTAATGAATATAGTTTTGGTTACATATAAGTCAAAAGAGGGCCCATGGAGAAGTCAAAGAGTCATGGGGTAAATGATGAAATAGGAATGGGTTGCATTTTCTCATGAAGAGTCATCTTGAGAAATTCCAAGAGTCACCATGTGAAGACAAAAGAGGTATGGCACATTTTTTCATGAAGGGACACTTTAAGGAATAAAAAATTCACCAAGATAAAGATAAAAGATGAAAGGATGTTTTTTCTTATGAAGGGTCACCATATGACTTTTCAAATGCAAAGATACAAAGGGTCATGCAAGTTTGGTGCCATTTTCTATGAGGATTGAAGAGTCACAAAGGGTGAATCCCAAAGGTCTTTTGAAAAGCTATAAATAGAGGCTTGAGAAGCCATTTGTTATATTCAAGAGAGTGTATGGTTTGTATTTGTTTTTGAAAATAGAAAAGTAAGAGATATTGTAGAGTTCTATCATTTGTTAAGTAAGCAACATTGAGAGATAGTTGTATTTTATACACAAGAGGGGTTGGTGCTCATATGGGTTGGTGCTCACAAATAGTTGCTAGGTTGGTGCTCGATAAATGGGTTGGTGCTCCTACAAGTTGGTGCTTGTGAAATTTATATTTTGAGTTGGTGCTCATTCATATACTTGAGATTGTTCTCTATGGTTTTCCCACCTTGGGTTTCCACATAAAAATATGGTCTCTCTCTCTCTCTCTCTCTCTCTCTCTCTCTTATGTGGTATAAATTATTGTTTTAGTTTTATTACATATCTTGAATGTGTGATTAAGTGGTTAAAAAAAAGAAATCAGATTAAGTAAAAAGATATATAATATACTGACTCACCCCCCCTCTCAGTATATTTTGTGCTTAATAATTGGTATTAGAGAAGGTTCATTTTGAAGACATTTTATAGCTTGAAGGTAGATTAGGAAAGCATGATGGATAGATCACATGAAGGATTTTATACAAATAAGGCTCCTTTGTTTGATGGGAAAAATTATGTTTTTTGCAGCATAAGGATGAAGACTTATTTGATGTCCCTTGGATTTGACATATGGTAATTAGTGATAGAAGAATATGAAGAGACATAGACACTTGTAACTACTCTAGTAGAAAAGAAAGCAAGTGAAAATAATGCTAAATCTTTAAATGCTATTTTATGTGGTTTATGTCAATCAGAATTTATTAAAGTTATGCAATGTAAATCTGTTGATGAAACTTGGGTGAAACTTGATAATATTTACAAAGGTGATAGAAAGGTTTAGCAAGCTAAGATTCAAAGTTTTAGAAGATAGTTTGAGAGTTTGAAGATGGAAGAAGAAAAAAATATAGAAAGCTATCTTTTATAGGTTGATTAAATAGTTAATCAGATTCAAGGTCTTGGAGAAAATTTAAAAGAATCAACCATGGTTCAAATTTTTTTAAGATCTCTACCATAGAGATATGATGCAAAATTTTCAGCAATTGAAGAGATGAAGAATTTAGCCAAGATAAAGATGGATGAGCTTCATGGTATTCTTATAGCATATGAGATGCAGACTGAATAAAATAAACCTTAAAAAAGAGAAGCTACTTTCAAGATATAAAAGAAAGAGAAGGCTAAGATTCAAGAATCAAGTGATAGTTCTAGTGATGATGAAGATGACAATGGATCTAATTTCATTTGCAAACTAAAAAAGGGTACAGGTAAATATCAAGGAAAATTACCTTTTAAATGTTTTAATTGTGAAAAGATTGGATATTTTTTAGCTAAATGTCAAAATAAGGGAAATGATGACAATGAAGAAGGAAAGTCTAAATACAAGAAGAATTTAAAAGGTAAATTCAAGAAGGGATTCAAGAAGAAGAGTTTGTATTCTAAAGATCCTAGCTCAGTCGAAGATATTGAAGTTAGTGATTAAGAAAAAGAAGAGATTCTATTCATAGCCATACATGAAGATGCCTCCACAAGAAAAAGTATAGATGATTAATAAGAAAAACAAGATGAAGCTGAAGTGAATCTCGAAGGAGAACTCATTTTTTCCTTAGAAGAGTTAAAAGATCTTAAAAATAAAAATCAAAGATTAAAACTCCAGATTGAGAAAAATGAAAAGGAGTCAAAGGAAATAATTGAAGATCTACAAGCACACATTGAAGAAGATAATAAGAATGAAGAATATATAATGGCATAGTTGAAAATAGTAAGTAAATAATGTGAAAGCTATGTTATTGAAATTGCTTCTTTAAAAGTAGATCTTGAGAAAATAAATAAATCAATCAATGATAGAACAACCAATGATTCAAAATTTGAAAATAACACTAATATGTTGAATAAGATATTAGAAATTCAAAGATCAATGTTAGATAAGATATGTATTGGATTTGAAAAAGAGAAAGAGGAGGTCACTAATTTCATAGACAAGGAAAAAGGAAAGAGCTATGCTGAAGATCTTACAAAAGAAGAAATAAAAGAAGAAGTTAAGAATATAGAGGACACCCCAAAAAAAGAAGGTTGGAGGGAACAAAGCTACAAAAGGTAATCAGGTCAGAGATACACAAATTGGTCTTATTTTTATGGTTAGTATTTTTATTGTAATGGATATGGTCATAAAAAAATAGAATGTTGAAAAAGGGCTAACAATTTTAGAAATAAGGAGAAAGAAATTTTTACAAAGTCAAGCAAAAACCACAAATATTTTGCTCCTCTATCAAAATTTAATGAAGAGGACATAATATGTTACAAGTGAAATTTTTTTTGACACATAACTCAGTACTATAGAAGTGTGTTTGATTCAGTCAAGAAAGACTAGAGTTTCAAGGCTCCATTCATCAATAAGAAAGTTCAGATAGGTTCATGGCAAAAGAAATAACCTAAAAAATCCATGTTGGTATAGATAGATTTGCATGAAAAAAATGAAGAAAAGCCATGGTTCATTGATAGTGGATGTTTGAGGCACATGACAAGAGACAAGAGTAATTTAATAACCTTGAAGAAGATCAATAGTGGCATAGTGAAATTTGGAGACAATACTACTGCTATAATTACTAGAAAAGGTACACTAAGTTTGGATAATGGTAGAGCTAAAACTGAAAATGTTTTATATGTAAAAGGTCTTAAGAATAATATTTTGAGTGTAATTCAAATTTGTGATTAGGGGTACACACTAAATTTTTATGTAGAAGGTTGTGAAATTAGAAGAAAATATTTAGATGTGTTGGTTGCAGATGCTCAGAGAACAAGCAATATTCTGCATATGCTATCAGATATCAGAGGTCAAAGATGTTGTTTGAGTTAGATTGAAGAAAGTTGGATATCGAATAAGAGAATGGGGCACATAAATTTTGAAAATATTTCAACATTAGCAAGAAACAAGTAGTAAAAAACATTCCAAAGATTACAAAGCCATCTGACACACCTTGTGAACCTTCTCAACATGGGAAGTAGGCTAGAAGGCGGTTCCAAATAAGACAGTAATTAACCACTCAGATGTTAGATCTTGTTCACACTAATATATGTGACTTATGAGAACTCAAAGTACTCAAGGTGAGAAATATTTCATGTTGCTTATTGGTGATTTTTCACGTGTGATTTGGGTGATATTTTAAAAGAAAAATCAGGAGCTTTCAGACATTTCAAAGCATTCAAAGCATTAGTTGAGAATGAAAACCATTTAAAATTTAAGTGTCTAAGATAAGATCAAGGAGAAGAATTCATGTCAGATTAATTTATTAAGTTTTATGAAGACCATGGAATAAAGAGACATTATTCAACAGCCAAAACTCCACAATAAAATGGAGTAGTTGAATGAAAAAATAGAATAGTTTAGGAGATGGTGAGGACAATGCTAAATGAATCCAAGATATAAGATAAATATTGGAGAGAGATAGTTGCTATAGCAGTGCATATTCAGAATAGAGCATTATTGAGAGTCAATAGGGACAAGAATCCTTATAAGATATGGAAAGACAAACCAACAATAGTTAATTATTTCAAAGTTTTTGGTAGCAGATGCTTTATAAAGAGAACCGATGAAAAACTTGGTAAGTTTGAATCTAGAGTAGATGAAGGTCTATTTATTGGTTATTATTGAAAAAGTAAAGCTTATAAATGTTATAACAAAAGAACCAAGAAAATTGTTGAAATTTCAAGTGTCAAGATAAAAGAAGATGAAACACAAAGAATCAGTGATCCAGTAGAAATTCCTTGAATCATTGAAGGGAATAGATTTTAAAGAAACTTTTACACCAGTGTCAAAGTTAGAGGCTATTAGAATGTTTCTTCCATATGCAGTGTTAGAAAATTTCAAAGTATTTCAGATGAATTTCAAACCTACCTTCCTAAATGGGAATCTAGAAGAAGAGATCTAAATTGAGCATCCTAAGGGATTTATTCTCTCAAATATTAGTAGCCATGTATGTAGATTGAAGAAAGCATTGTATGGATTGAAACAAGCTCCCTGAACTTGGTATGCAAGACTTGATAAGTACCTACAGGATTAAGGTTTCAAGAGAGAATTTAATGATGGCAATCTTTACATCAAAATAAAAGGTGAGCACCAATTTATTATTGTGGTATATGTTGATGACATCATTTTTAGAGGAAATATTGAAAAGATGACAAAATAATTTTTTGATAATATGCAAAAAAAAATTGAGATGTCTATGCTTGGAAAATTGTCATTTTTCTTAGGATTGAAAATATTTTAGTTAAATAAAGGAATTTTCATATCTCAAAGTAAATATGCCAATTAAGTGTTAAAGAAATTTGGTTTTGAGGATTGTGTACTAGTTAGCACACCAATGTGTATATGAAATAAGGTGAGCAAAGATGAAGATTCACCTGTTATAGATCAATCTTTATATAGATATATGATTGGTAGTCTTTTATATTTGATATCATTGAGGCTAGACATCATGCATGTAGTAGGTATGGTTTCAAGATATCAGTCATCTCCAAAAAATAATCATGTTCAGTTGGTAAAGAGAATATTAGATATATCAATGGGGACATTGGATTATAGATTATGGTATCCCATAGGCATAGATTTCACTTTGGTTACTTATACAGATTCAGATTGGGCAGGGTGCTTGATTGATAGAAAGAGTACAAGTGGAGGATCTTTCTTTCTTGGTGATAGCTTAGTATCATGGATAAGCAAAAAGCAAAATTCAAATCACTTTCTACAGTTGAAGTAAAATATATTGTCATGGTTTTGTGTTGTACTCAAGTGCTTTGGATGAAGAAAACTTTGGAAGATATCAAGGTAAAATATGATGAACCTATTTATCTTTTTTGTGACAACACAAGTGCTATTAATATTTTGAAGAATCCAGTAATGCATTTGAGAACAAAAAATATTCCCATTAGATATCACTTATTGAGAGAGCAGGTTGCAGATCAATAGGTTAAGATGGAATATATCAATACTACAAATTAGATTGCAAATATTTTCACAAAGGCACTACCAAAAGACACATTCAAGTATCTATGAGATAATTTGGGAATAATTTCTTTTACTTCTTACCATTGAGGTTCAACATCAGTTGAGGGGAGCTAAGTGTTAGCTCCAGGTAGGCCCTTTGTCATTGATGTCAAAGGGGGAGAATAATGGGTACAGGTGCAGAAATAGGTATAGGGAATAGGTATAGCTTGCTAAAATAAGGGGGAGTTACTATATGTTTTTTAGATGGTATTATGTGCAAGTTTTAGGATGTGGAAGTTTCAGTTTGAGTTGTCATCAATAAAAAAGGGGGAGATTGTTAGAAATATTATCATTGATGTCAAAGGTCTAGCATTATTGGTGATAGAGGCCTCATTGCATTTAATGGTGTTTTTAATATTCATATCTTGGCTAATCTATGTAAATATTTATTTAATATTAATGAATATATTTTTGGTTGCATATAAGTCAAAAGAGGGCCCATGGAGAAGTCAAAGATTCATGGGGTAAAAGATGAAAGAGGAATGGGATGCATTTTCTCATGAAGAGTCATCTTGATGAATTACAAGAGTCACCATGTGAAGATAAAAGAGGTATGGCACATTTTTCCATGAAGGGACACTTTAAGGAATATGAAAATTCACCAAGATAAAGACAAAAGAGGAAAAGATGTTTTTAATTATGAAGGGTCACCATATAACTTTTAAAATTCATGGATATGAAGGGTCATGCAATTTTGGTGCCATTTTCCATGAGGATTGAAGAGTCACAAAGGGTGAATACCAAAGGTCTTTTGGAAAGATATAAAGAAAGGCTTGAGAAGCCATTTGTTATATGCAAGAGAGTGCATGGTTTGTATTTGTTTTCTAAGAGAGAAAATAAAGAGATATTGTAGAGTTCTATCATTTATTGAGTAAGCAACATTGAGAGATAGTTGTGTTTTATACACAAGAGGGATTGGTGCTCCTGTGGGTTGTTTCTCACAAATAGTTACTGTGTTGGTGCTCAACAAAGGGGTTGGTTCTCCTACAAGTTGGTGCTTAAAATTTTTTTACTTTGAGTTGGTAGTCATTCATATACTTGAGATTTTTCTCCGTGGTTTTTTCCACTTTGGGTTTCCATGTAAAAATACTCTCTCTCTCTCTCTCTCTCTCTCTCTCTCTCTCTCTCTCTTGTGGTGAAAATTAGTGTTTAAATTTTATTGCATATCTTGAATGTGTGATTAAGTGGTTAAAGAAAATAAATCAGATTAAGTAAAAAGATATATAATATACTAATTCACCCCCCCTCTTAGTATATTTTGTGCTTAATAGTTAAACCCTTAAATACCTTATTTTAGTTATTTTATCCAAATGTTAAATATATAACAAAGCACCCATTTTTACCCTATTATCATAATAATGTTTACAATCATATCACAACTATGCACAACTATATATATATATATAT